>JAUZNK010040832.1:5815-17213 GCA_035046665.1 Euphysa ruthae
ACTGAATTATAAGTGATCTGTAAATTATGATAAAATAAACATTTATTTTAATTTAATATATATATATTTAATATATATTTAATATTTAATAAATATTTATATTTTAATAATTTCATTTAAAAAATTTTTAAGCAAAATTTTTATCACTGGAATTTCTTCGTAAAAATAGATTCAACAAAACAAGAACCAAACCTGTTTCCTAACATTTTAAGAAGGAACTTGAACAAAGCATCTGGATTGGTCATTCTTTCACCGTTACTTTAAAAGCACTAACATAAATTATTTTTATTAGTATAAATATATTTAAATCATTTCCTATATTATTTGTGTAAATATTTTTGCAGGTGAGACATTTATTGCATTTGTCATTATACAAAATTTTCATTTGGTCTTACATCACGATTTAGACAAATAAACTTGATCGGTTAACTTTTTTGCATTTCAATTAATGCAGTACCCTTGTTAAAAAAATAAACAAAACAAGCCATGTATGTTGGAACTAAAATGTTATTATTGTTGTTATACAGAACTAAAATGCAAAACAGATAATTGTTTGTTTTGATGTGAGTTCGAATTGCCGAAGTAACTCTGCAAAATGTTATGTTTGTTGTATAACACCACTTATTTTTATTTCTTAATTTTAGTAAAATTTGCATTTATTTTAATCTTTTGTCAAAAAAAAAACTAGTAAAACTCTTAGCAGCGTTAGTTTATTTTAGCGTTTCTCGGTATTTATGTCGAAAAAATCTTCAAATTTGTTTATTTTACTTTACTTTAAAATCAGAAAAGTGGTTATAGAAAAAACACTCTTTTATGTAATCTGAAAATCAAGGGAATTTATTCTAAATGCCTTTCACATATCCTTATAGGAAAAAACCTTAAAAAGTTTAACCATAGAAGCAGTAACAAAATTTTGGATTTATGCTGTAAATCTTCTAATTTTTAAAATATTTTTGTCTAAAGTAGAAATACTTGATTTTTAAAGGTCTAGAACCTAATTTAGCTGTTTCAAGATTTGTACTCGAATTAGTGGGCTTTGCTAAAAACCTCAACGTCCAAGCAATTTTAACATTTAATACATATTTCAATGCTTTGTCAGAAGAATTATGAAAGAAATAAATAAACTCTTGAATTTTCAAGGATCCAGAATCCCATTCACTAGTTTTGTGCCAAAATCACAGGTTTTAATAAAAAAATTTTTTATAACTAATTTTAATCTTTATATGTATAGTACTCGATTTAACCATTTCAAGGCTTTTAAGCCTAAATGGCAGTCTCTCTAAAAACACAATTTTTGACTGATTTTCATGCGCATTTGCTTGCTCGATTTGAAGAAACAATTAATTTAGGAAAAAAATTAAATTTTAAAAATGCTCAAGATCTTGGGAATTGATTTCTTCGTTTTGGTAGATTTTCTTCGAAACCTGATTTTTTGTATTTATTTATAAAATAAGTACAAGTTAATTGAAATATTTTTCACAAAAACTTTGAAAAAAAACTTTTTTAATAAAAGCCAAAATTTGAAAATTTTTTAAAGTTAATTCAATAGGAAAACTAACAGGCTAATAATAAAAATATCCCTTAAGCCAAAAATTAATTGCCTTATTTTATCCCCAGTCTATACATACTGATTTGAGGCTGATAGCTTTCGTTCAAACTGAATATAAAAAATTTCAAAAAAAACCATTTCATATATATTTATTTCATATATATTTATTTCATGTGTATTTCAAACATTCTCTAAAATAAATTTATTATAGAATTTAACTATTAAGCCGTAAACTTGATAACCACAGCAAAAAACGGATTCACAAACCAGTCAACAAACATTGTTTGCCTGGTGATAATATAGATTTTAAGGAGAACTTAGTACTTCATGTAAATACCCATGTAACTTACACTCTTATGAACGCATCATAATTTTGTAATAAATTATTATTTATTTATTATTTAATAATTATTGTTATTTGGAATTTGAATTTTAATTAAATTCATAACAAGAAAAAAAATACCATTCCATTTTGAGTGATTGAGGAACCAATATCTCCCACCTCCATAGTTCACAAATATCATCACAACAATACTGATCCTAAGACAAAACATATTATAATTAAACAACCTTGAAATGCACATGACTGTCAGCAGGGATGATTCACTCAGGTAAGATAATTTTAAAAGTATATTAAGGTAATTGTAAAGAAAATATTTTTCAAGTAATGGGCTCTGAGCCTACTTCCACAATATTTCAATAAAAGAAATTTACGAAAGAACTTTGAACATAAATTAACTAAAAAAACGTGATAATGAAGGAAATGCAAATGAGTGCATACCAGAAAAGTGTTTCAAAACTGGCTAACATAAAAAAATATTTTTTTTTCAGTTGTTGAATAATTTCAGAAATAATAAAATTTACAAGGTTCTGAGATCAGTTTTTGATGAAAACGTTATCCAATAATTTTGAGCCATTTTGGGAATCTGGACTAGATAAAAATCTCAAGATAGTTAACTGATATGACAAAGCTATCATAGGTATTTTTTATCTAACATGACCCAAAATTTTATCAAAAAAGACTAATAAACATTTTTTTTTTACCAACGTCACAAGTTTATAGCTGAAATTATAAAAATATATTTTTTAATTTATAACTTTTCAATGGAATTATTATTAAACTTTTGATTAATTATATCCCATTACCACCTGGGCTAATATAAGTATACCAAAATAAAATAACAACTTCTTCTTATACAGTATTACATCAATTTTCCATGCTAGCATAGGTTAGACAATAAAACCATATTCAACTTTCTTAGTCAAATTCTTATGATGAACACACATTGTTTAGCAGACAGTTTAGCTTTTTCATTCCGTTACAAAACTTTAATTGCGCAGAATGTCTCACCCCTTTTATAATGCTATATTTATAAATGCTATACAGTTTAGGTGCATGTGAAATAAAACCATTGACATCTGTGTTTATTCTTGAATAAGTAGAGCAGTTTTTGATAACATATCTAGACCAAATTTTCACTTAAATACAAACTCAAATAACTTATTGACAAATATTACATGCCTAAGTTATCAGTGTGTGTGAGCATTTTTAAATCAGAAATGTTCATTGTTTTTAGGTTCTTATTTTTAATTTCGTAAATACCTAATTTGCTTTGAAATACCTAATTTAATACTAATTTAATTGAATACCTTATTTACTTGGAAAAATTTTACCTCACGTTGATATTAAAGTTTTCAAATCATCATTAACTTTAAGATCAATGTAGAAATGTTACAAATTAAAGTGCAGAAGCCGTAACTTACCCACACATGTACTTAAAAATTTCTTCCCATATAGACAACGGTTTTTGCTTTATACAAATTTTTCCATCACTAATCACTCTTTTCTTAAAACTTCTTAATGACTTTTCAAACATAACAATGAAGGAAAAGCTTGTCAAAATATATTGTTTTGATTTTAATGTTATAAACAACGATGTAAGATGCAAGAACAATGGTTTTTGTCAGCTGCAATAAAACATACAGATTACCATAGGTCTGGCTACCAAACATTTTAAACCCCTACTTACCCTCTAAAAGTGTCAATTGAGGTTACCCGAGAAGTGGAAGGAGCACTACTCCGTTGGCCACTAGAATGCTTCAATTGATCACCATAGTGTGGTAGATCCGAATTTGAAACTAGCTCCTTGTTTTCATCCTAAAAAAAAAATATGTCATAAAAACACAAAGTTTGAAATATTAGATAGATAATACACACCAATATCATAAATGATTGATCAACATTAATAATTGAAGTTTTCTTTTAAAATTAAGTCCTTTGTGACCAGTCACCAGTCTGATAATTTTTAAAGAAAAGCTAATATTGTAAAACAAAAATATTAGAAAAAAAGTTTCGCAACATCATACAGCATTTCCGTAGAACAGAAAAATAGCCTGAAATCTTAATCTCACCTCTTTTTTTACCCATTAGCAAAAATTGATAGCTTTTGACAATAAGAAGAAAGTCTTAAATTATCTTCCAAATTAAAAGTAAATAAAAAATTAATAAATTAATTTTAAAGAAAGTTGTTTTTGGGCTTGGAATTACCGTCTTTTGAGTTCAATAATAAAATAAATTTAATAAATAATAAGATTTAATAATAAAATAAATAATAAGAATAATAATAAAATAATAAAATAAATTTAGGCATACTTGGGCTAAAATTTCCTGTCATATGGGTCAAAAAAAAAACCCTCAATAATAGTTCAACTTTATAAAAAAATTAAAAAAAAAAGAAATTTTCTGAAACGATACTTTTTGTAAAAAAAGATAACCATATTTAGGCTAAGCATCCAGAAATGAGATCTTTTCAACAGGCTACTCTGTAAGTCAAAAAATTCTATCTATCTTCCTCTAATTACATGCAAAAAATTTTAAAATAGCAATAAATGGTTTAAAGATATCGGAAAACAAGGGTTACTTTAAATCAAAAGATGCAAAAATATGTTTTAAAATCTGAAATCACCACTTTTGTCACCCTTAGAACCTAAAAAATTCAAAACTTTAGGATTATATTAGTGAGGAAAAAAAACTGATGAAATTTCCATAAGGAAAAGGGCCATTACAGACCCAATAATAGAAAATATGAGCCCATTCCAGTCAAAATACGCCTTCGTTCATAAAATTTTGAATAAAGTATAATAAAAAATCAGGGGCTAACCTAGGTCCATTTTGAAAGCGATGATCGCTTTTGGGAGTCCAAAAAAAAATTCATTTATTTGAATTTCTGTGGACACTGTATGATTATGATCACCTTTTTATCTTTTACTTTTAATTTATTTTTTAAACCTTATCTTTTAAAAATACAATGTGATTAAACAGATTAATTATAAATTTGTTGCCATGCCTTCCTTTACTTTGTTTGAAACATTGTTCTATTATTAAAAAAAGTTACATCGCTTTTTTTAATAAAGACTGACTCTCGTTTGTATGTTTATATTTTACGAAATTCTGCAATACTCTTTTTGTAATGTTTGAAGGAGAGTGTGTGAAATCCGACTTGATCACAAATCTGTGCGGTTGTTATTGTTTTCAATAACATCATTCGGAAGTTTCAAACGTTTATTCATTCACAACCAAAATATTTTTTCAAAAACATGCAAGTGAATTAACTAAGTATAAATGACATGTAGAAATTTTTTTTTAACATTTTTGAATTTGCGACTTTTTAAATTGTTAATCATACTCTAATATATTTCTTTTCATTTCAGATGGAAATAATTTGTAAATTAAAATAAAACGATGAAGAAAGAGAACAATGGTTCAATATAGGTTAAAAGGCAACAAAATATAATTTATAAATCAAAACAGTTTCTTTCTTTAGTAAAAAATAAATAAATATAATTATATCCTTATAGATGCTTCTCTATTTATATCTGCGTAATTGCAGCGAAAGATTAACTTTCATAGCCATTAAAGAAATTTGCATTTGTTAATAATAGTTCAAAACAAACAAAATTCTTAAAAATTAAATGAAATAAATTAACAAATGAAAAAAAGCATCTTTTGAAAGATTACTCCCAAGAAACTTATATATAGCATGGTGAGAAGAAAAGATTAAATATTTAAATTGTAATAATAATTTTTTAAAAATAAATTATAATAATTGTAAAGAAAATATTTTTACTTTAGCAGAAATTGTTACAAATAAAGATTATAAACGCAGCGATTGGTCAAGGTTTAAAAATTTTTCAACCAGCTGATGGATCAGAAATATATATATTATTTAGGATAGCCCAATAATTAGGAATAAGATAATAGGAAAGCCAAATAATTTTCCTTGAGTAACTAAGCTACAAAATTATAATAACAAGCTTGGATTGAAGTCAAGATGTTGACGCACTTGCGATTTTGATACTGGCAAGATCTAACTTTGTTTAAAGTTGACATTACTGCAAGAATAACGGAGAAAATTTATGTAAACATTGATTCTAGGTACATAGGCCTCTTATTTCACCCTGAAAAATTTAAAAAAATTTTACATTAGAAAGAAAATAAAGCAATGAGAACTTTTCTTCAGAAAAACAAATTAAATATCTATAGCTGCTATGACTTAAGACCGTGATTTTTCAAAAATTTCTATAGTTTAAAAATTTCACTACAAGTAAAAACTTACATAACTAGTTGTTTTTGTGACTACAACATCACGTTTGCACCAACTAAGAAACAATTAAAATTCATGATATTTCCTATATTTGCAATAGGCGCCCTTTCCCAATATTCCAGAGCTTCTGTTTGCATTAAAAAATTATTTAAAATATGTATTTCAAAAACTTTATAGCCAACTTCATAAAACTTTCAACTGAATCATTCTTACTCAACCAGAATTTTTGACAAGCGATCAGTAAAATTTTCTTATATAATTATTACATAATTACAACCTATAAAATACTTCCTTAAACAGCGATTTTTAAACAGACATTTTTAAAAAATTTAAAGAATGCTATTATGTGAACACGGTTGAATTTTTATTTAATTAATCAATAAATCAATTATTTAAATAATTTTTATCAACTGATATTGAAAATATTTCATAAAGATCATCCCTACAATACCCCTAAAAACCCTGAAATAGAAATTAGGTTAAATTCACTTACTTAAAAATAGCCATGCTCACATTGTAGATGAAGATAAAAGCAAACAAAACAACTCCGAACACAATTAAAGCTAAACACAAACCAAATTAATAATTTTGATCTTAACCTTAAACACTTATGTGTAGAAAGCCCTAGATAGAAAATAAGTATCCCTTGAAAAAATCTTACAAATATAGACTGTGGAAAGAGATACATATACATATACACATGCATATAATATATATAATATTTTTGCATGTAAGTAATCAAGGTATATTAGTAAAAATAGAAAAGGTAATTTTAATAATAAAAAGAAAAAAAATATTTGAAATTATTTTTTTCATTATGAAGGTCATAGGCAGCAAAAAGTTTTACTTATAATAATAGTTTTGATTCATTATTTGAAGAAAAATTCTATTCTTACTTTAATTACATGTATTAAGTAAAAAACATGAAATTTGTGCTCTTGTAATATTCTCGTCAAAATCATGAAATAAATTTATAGTAAACATTACCAACTTTTTCATCTTAACGCAATTTTTTATGCATGATTATCAATAGGCATTTGAAAATTTAGACAAAAGCTTCATAGGCCAACGTATTTGTAATTTTGCTATTCAGCCAAATTTATTTGCTATTTGAAGTTCAATAGTTAAACACAAAAACAAGGTTTATAAAAATTTGAATGGATGGATGTTTTGTAAGCAAAAAAAAGAAAAGTTTCAATAAATCACACTTACGTAATAATACAAACGTGGGCTTGGTTAAAACTCTCATTTCATCACATTTGGTTACATTTGTTGTTTTAACAATAACATCTGTTTGATATATGCCATGCTCTTCAAATTGATAAGTACCACTAAATTAAAAAAATTCAAGTAATTCACAAGCCTATCGCACACAAGTAAATATGTTCACATAACTAATCACAGAAAATAAAATGATTAGTTTATTTTAGAGCACAAACCAAATGTAAATAAAGTTAAAAGTTAAAATCAGCACTAAAACATTTAATGTATCAACCAACCTAATAATTAATTTACGTGCTAAAATAACATGAACTTCAAGCATGACGTTAAAATGAAAAAAACATAAACGGATATCAAATGACAGATACAACTTTTGCAAACAATTGATGACACAAATAAATGCGTTTAATTTCCACAACTTACTTTTTCTTAATCATATCCATGATATATTTATAAATGATGATAGATGCGTAATTTACCTTTTAATGACCAACCTTGTTAAGAAAACTTGGACTGAGCTTTAACAAAAGATGGTTGGGAGGTTGGGCTTTAATAAACACCCACATCATTTATCATTTAACATTTTATTTC
The DNA here is from genome assembly GCA_035046665.1 of Euphysa ruthae. NCBI lineage: Eukaryota > Metazoa > Cnidaria > Hydrozoa > Anthoathecata > Corymorphidae > Euphysa > Euphysa ruthae. The sequence continues at coordinate 13,781 of JAUZNK010040832.1, forward strand.
AATGCTAATTATTTCCAATAATCAGAATAACACTACTTAGCAAGCAAATCTAGTTTAATATGTTTATTTGAAGGAGTCTTCTCGTAATTTTAACGCCTAGGAAATAACAAAACATCAAACCAGACCAATCTCAATTAATAAGTTTTAAATAAAATAAAGCCTTACCTACAAAGAGGGCGTCTTTTATCAAGTTTTTTATACACGGCATAATTCCACAAGTTTGTCGTATCGACAACAATTGAAACATAATTATTATAATGTTCACCAGTGGTTTGTAAATCACACTGAAATATAAAGTTGTTTAATACTGTTAATAAAAAAACAACAAATCTTTTGAAAAAATAAAACATTATTTTTGTGCACCCTGATTTACATATTTAGAGGCCTGAGAAATAAGGCTGAAAAAATTTTCAGAAAATTCATCAGAAATTATACTTCACAACAAAATAATTTCTTAAGAAAACAAAAATTTTTGATAAAATTTGAAAAAGTTAGGAGTCTGATTGCAGGGTTAATTTGAGATATGATTTTTGAAAATCAGAAATCTGAAAATCATAAAATGATATTTTCTAAAATCACAGCAAATTTTTTTTTTTTTTTACAATTTAACAGGCTAAGAAATTGGTTTAGATGTAAGGAAGGGCTTTCCAACCATTTGTGTTGGAGTAAACTCCCACCAAATTTTAATTTTCGCCTATCACTTCACCACTAAATTTGTGCCCCTGCCAGTAAAATTTCACCCAACTAAAATTACAGTCATCCTTTTCCCACCCTACTAATTTTCTGATTTTAAGACGAATTTAATTGATATCCACATAATATAGTACTTCTCTTTTACAAAAACTTAAATATTTTACAAGGACATTTTCCATTGATTGTAAACTTGTCAAACTTTGATGTGTGTATTTTTCTTTGGCATTTAAAATTCACTATGCTAGGTGCACTTTAATATGTATTTGAGAAATAAAAAAATATATATATAGTTTATATAACAAATTTATGCATCAATGAGTCTATTAATCAATAAAACAAATTATAATATTTAGACAAAAAATGGGTCCCCAGGTGGTGGATAGGGGAGAGGCCTCCAAATATAGAGGTGAGCTGCAAATATAGAAATAAGTAATCCCAAACCAAATCATGAGCGACCCTTTAGCAAGGCCTAGTACTCATAAGCCATCTATGTCAGGATTACGACAAAGCTATAGGGAACAGCATGATTGATCTGTCTTTCAGCGAGTACTATCATATGTACATTGATGTTAGACATACGACGCTGAGTTTGGGCAGAAGAACCAACATTTTATTCAACAGTCAACAGTTAGGATCACCTAGTTCAATACACTGTTATTAAATCTTCAGCATGGCGAAATGCAAATGGCACTGCCTCAAGTGGGGTTGGACTTATTATCGATAACAAAGAAGAAGGCAACTTAGCAGAAGTAGTAAAAGTCAACAATAAAATCATTATTGCATACTTTAATGACAACCCCACTATCTACAACGTGGTGATCTACTATTCCTTGTGAAATTAACCCTGATTCACATAAACACTGCAATAATATACCTACAGCAGTGCCAAACATCCCAAAACACAATCTTACCCTTGCTGTTGGTAACTTCAATAGGCATCTAGGTGAAGAAATTGTCCAATACACTTACCATAAAACTGCAAACCAAAAATAGCAAACTATTCCATCCAAAAATGTAACATGTTAGTTGGAAACACATACCTTCACAAGAAAAGAAACATACTCTGGAACTTTACAGGGGCTAATCTAGGTCCATTTTGATAGAGATGATCATTTTTGGGTGCCAGTTAATTGGGTGCCCAAAAATAATTTATTTATTTGCATTTCTGTGGATACTTTATCATTAGGTTAACATTTTATTTTAATTTTATTTTATACCTTATCTTTTAAAAACATGAATAAACAGATTAATTATACAGTTTTTGTCATGTCTACCTGTACTTCAGCGTCCAAATTAAGCGATTCGCATTCACAAAATACCAACCGTTTTTTGCTACTTACGAACTCAGTTGACAACATTTTTTAAAAAATTACGAACCGTTTTTAATAGAAAAATCAAATAAAGATTGGTGTTTTGCTTTTTAGATATCGTTAACCTGCCATTGTTAGCTGATGATACATTAAAACAGGAATGCCAATTATTTTTCCGGAATATTATATTGGAATTATATCTGTAACTGTATCCGGAATTTCCAGATACAGTTACGGTAATAATGAAAACGAGTGAAGTGTGAACTAATCCTAATTTATAATTTATAGTTCGCAGTTCGTGAGTTAGTTTTTAAACAAACGAGGCTTATATTAATAATCTAGCAAATATCATTTAAGAATTATTCATTACACTTGGACGAAGTTATATCAATGAAAGAGCTGCGGCTACTTTCACTGACTTTATTGCAAAAGTAGAAAAATATAATTTAATTTCAGATTAGCAAAATCAGATTGTTATAGCTTTCTTTGTTATGGCAGCACAGACACAAGATTCGTAAGATTTATTCGCAAATAATTGTGAAAATAACAAACAGTATGGAAAAAAGATTTGCATATTTTCAAACCTCACCAGTCTTTAAAAACATTGCGTCATTGTTAGACATCACAACATGGTCAAAAACATTTAATACTGCTACAGTGTTAGTAATAAGCGATATCGCTAAGCATTTTGAAATTATTCTTACTAACAATGGTTGCGACATCACACAGTTAATTACAGAATTTAGTTCGTTACACAGCTTTGCCATGCCTGTTTTAGCCAACAACCCAAAGCACCACTATTTGAAAATATGGAAAAATTTTATTTCAAAATGAGCAGGTTTTAGAAGAATGTAAGAATATTTTACATATATTTGAAATTCTTCTTATTACAGCTGTTACAAATGCCAAAGTAGAACGCGGATTTTATCGAATGGCAAGAGTTAAAACCGATTTCAGAAACAGATTAGGACAAGACCGGTTAGATGCGTGTCTGCGGATTAGCGCCGAAGGTCCAGAGTTGGAAGAATTTAACCCTGACAAGCCTATTGAATTGCGGTTTTCTGAAAAAATCTGACGACTATCTGCAACACCACACAAATACCCTGCAAAGCGAAAAGCAGTCCAAGGTACGAGTGGGAGTTCTGAGACTGATATAAGTACACACTTTGTCGGAGTTAGAAAACAGCAATAGCGACGAAACCTAAACAAGATAGTGTTTTAAAAATCGATGTATACCAATATGTATCGTAATTATAAATAATCCTAGGTTTCCAAATTTATTTTTTTTGTTGTTTGACTTTCTGTTGCTGTTTGAAATATTATGCTCGCCAATCTAGAAAGAAAATACTTTAGCATTTATAAATCATCGGACTCTTATTTTAACTGTTTTCATTATGGTTTTTCGATAATTGAAACACAGCCTTAAAATC
>JAUZNK010040843.1:0-17213 GCA_035046665.1 Euphysa ruthae
CATACATACATACACACAAATACATACACACACACACATACATACATACACACACATACATACACATACATACAAAAGTCCATACATAAAAACAAACGTGGCATTACCGGGCCCTCGTTGACATTTCGACTTAGCGCGCCCACATAAACATGTTTATCGAGAATAATTTGGTATAAACATGTTTTTAAGAACTTAAATGGATATATATTAAAGAGTTATTTGATTTAATCACTTAAATTTAACTTACATAGGAGGGCACTCTAATGCCTATTTATTAATACTGAACGCCCTTCGTTTAGTGAGCCAGATCTTCACCTATTAACTTTCATTAAAACTGATTTTTTGATATGTATTATTTGTAAAAATTGGATCTTTTTTTGTTTATTTATTTTATATTTTGACACATTCAGGTGTTGCATATTAAGGGATCATGTTAATTCTACTAAAAACATTTAAACTGTTAATTGTCTTGCATAAATTGTCCAACACTTCTCTCAATTTGAGATCAGTCAGTGAACTATTTTCAAAATAAATTGGTCTATTTCTAAATGGGCCCAACAATGAAGATTCTCACAAAAATTTATGTAAGTTAAGGGGTGTGTGAGTGAATTAGCGAGCCCATTTTACTACATGGCCTGTTCGCCACAAATCTCGCAGATATGAGTTTTAAACAGCATATATATAGCGGGCCCAATGTCGGGTCCGCTAAAAAAGTCAGGTTCTGTTGGTAGCTGTGTAAGTACATGTTGGGTTCACTAAACCCCGTTCTGTGCTTACATACATACGTGAATACGTACATACGTGAATACGTACATACGTGAATACATACATGTACGTACGTGCATACATACGTACGTGAGTGCATACGTGCGTGCGTATGTGCATACATATGTACGTGCATACCAACTGCACACATACGTACATGCATACGTACTGATATGCAAACATAAAGGCATGCATACGTACAGATGTGCATATGTACGTACGTACGTGCATACGTACGAACGTGCATAGGTACTTACGTACGTACATGCATATGTACGTATGTGCATACATATGTACATACATTCGTACAATATTTAAGGTTAAATACATCAATTAAGTTGTTTTCAAATTGTGTTATTCTTTCATTTGGCTGGAGCACATGGTCGGTTGCATAACCAAAGGATTCAATATATTCTTTTCAGTTTTTGCTTCAAAATGAAATATTCTCCAATGCATTTGTTATTCAATTCTTTCCATTTTTTGACCATTGTTTTAATGTAGTTTTTGAAGATATTTTTTCTGCCCATTTGAAATTAAATGATTATCAGATGTACTTTTTTTGTTTTACGGGGTTGGAGATATTTCAAAATACATTAAATCATTATTTACTTTTCTTATCTAAATAATTTTGAAAATTCAAATTCTTCTTAAAAATTGAGTGACAACTCAGTTGTCATGAATTCTATTATTTACAATATCTGAATTAAAGATTTTGTTAGATTTATCCCCACCCACCCCCCCTCCTCTTTGTTTAAACTGTTCATTGACATCATTATTTCTGATCAAACAAAAATTAGCGCTTAACAATGCAGTGTCATCAAATACAGTAAATTATTTCATGTGGTTTTGTTTTGTTTTTTCTGTTTATTGACTTGATTGGTTCTTTTGCCTAAATAATCTGGTTTTATAAAATCTTGATATCCGTGTTAACAATGGAATGGAGGGCGGAAAGTTAAAAAATGACTTGGGGGCAAATATATGTAAGAAAATTTTAAAGCTTTGTATTTCCGAATAATAATTAGGTACTTAAAATTGTACGTTTTTGAGTTTTTGAATATAATTATGAAAATCCATTCAATTGATGTAAAGATGTTACATGTTCCTTATTCAAATAATGATATGTGTAAAATAAAATGCTAAAACAATATTACTGAAATATTTTTACTAAAGAATATTTTTCCATGTGAAAATTGGGAATACACTTAATTGAGCCCTATTTGCAGGATCTGGTAAAAACGATTTTAAATTTGTTATAAGTCCATTTATCCATTTATCAGTATTGATGCTGTAAGTATCAATACTGATACTATATATACTTGATAGTATCAACTTTTGATTCATAAGGCGTTACTTTTGACCAAATTTTCAATATTCAATAACGTTAAACACAATCATGTCCATCATAGTTATTTTGCAAAGTTTTTTAGAAAAACATCACTTCAGAGACTTTAATGGAGTCACGCTCAATTAACATAATGCAAAAAACAAAATTATGTTGTGGCCTTAATATATTTCTGTGATGTGGCCTTATTCTATATTTGTTATATCTTGAGAACCATTCAGTTTTTTAATACTTGCCAACCTAAAACTTTTTCCCAAATTTTTTTTTTTAATCTCAGGATCAAATTTTAATTGTTGATAATTCTAAAACTGCTCATTTTTGGCATAAAAGTTCTTTTTATAAAAAACAAATATGCTTAATTTTTTTTTTGAATAATATTTCAGAATCATTAAAATAAGAGTAACCAAGGAAGTATCAACACAGATTTTTGATAAAAAAAAAAAAAAATTTTTTACTTTTTAGTGCTGAGCACCAATATTCCATTTTTGAGATAATTTTTTTCCTCAATGTAGCTAATGCTAATGTCATATTAACCATTTTTATGTATAAAATATTTGCCAGTCATTGACCATCTATTGGTTGATGTTTATTGTTCAAGATATAGCAAACTTGTGCGTATTGATATTTGAAAGATTTGACAATTTTCTTTGGTGGCTAGCAATATCTTTCTTTACAATGATCCTGACGTAGGTTAAGGCACTTATATGTGCCTGCAAAAAAGTCTGCTCAACCAGAAAACTTATTAACCAATATTTTTGTAGAGATATTTGTTATGAAAGAAACATTAGCCATGAAAGGGTCGATCTAGAGACTTGACACTTAGCTATATTTTTATATAATTTTCTCTTATTATATATATATATTGTTTATATTTTTAGAACTGTCGTTTATGTCACCATTGTTTAACAGATGATATAATTGTGTTTTTAAAAAAAGCCTTTCAAGAACATAATAATAAAGGTGGTTTTCAAAGGATCCTTCCTCTACAATTGGTAAGAGATTTTACAATGTTACGTATTAACAAAACCTGTAACTCCAATAAGATTTTTTGAGACTGTATGATGCTATAACTTATGTTTCTTTGTATTTTGCAAATTTTGCTCAATACAAGTTGATTGCTATATTAAAGTAAGAATTTTATTTGGAATTCACATTTCTCCGCCTTTTTTTATGAAACAATTTCTAATTTTTCTTATTAAGGCAGGAAACTGAGCTTATTTGTCATGCTAAAATACATTTTACATATCATGTAGTTATGTATTTATAGGCAGACGACTCGTAATTAAAGCTATTTCCAATATTGTCTATTAAAAGCCAACTTGATTTTTTTTCACCCGCACTACTGTAAGAATTTCTAATAACAAAGCTTTCACGTCAACAACTTTGCAGTCAAAAAAAAAAAAAAAAAAATCAAACTTAAAAATAAATGTTCTATCGAATAGAGGATCTCCATCAGACCAAAAAGTATATAAAAGCAACATATTGAAAATGTTTGGTTCTTCAGTATTGACTTTTATAAATTTCGAAAACGCAGACCAGTATTTTCCTGGCCAGATATTAAATGGTCAATTACTCTACAATAAAATAAGATATTGTTTTAAAATTTTGCATATATCTGATCTCCAACATTGAGAATAAATTTTTGTAGCTAAGAAGCTGCCAATTACTGTTGGACGCCAATTAACTTGTTCTATTAATTTAAAATAATGGAACTTTATTTAATGGTAAACACTCATCCATGTTTGTTTTATAACTTTTATTGTTTCATCAAAGCTAATGTATAATGAAATTAATTTAAAATGGAGAGTGAAGTATCAACGAAAAGAAGTAGATTGTCATCAGGTAACCAGTCAGAGTACATAATATGCCAGAAGTCTGGAAAACTTTAATGATCTTAGTTGTTGTCCAAAATAGCCAAACTACTCTGTATAGTAAGGAACCTTCACAATTCGATAGCGTTATGTCTATATAAATTATATTTACTTGCAGACCAGCCAGAAATATGTTCGAAAGAATCTGTTCTTCTAGAGCAACCAGTTTAGCAATTGAGAAATTGTTTCAAAATACTTGGGAATTTTTCACTTATGTCTTTGAAGTTGTGAAAATGATCAAAACAGAGGTTAAGAGGAAAAAATAAATGGCAGTTTAAGGGAAACTTTGATGGCTTTGAAATGTCATGATTATTCAGATTTTCAGCTTAAATTTGTGTCTTTTTTTTCATATTTTGTTGCGCCTTCCCATTTCTTTAATAATAATATTTGAACAGTATTCAATCGAAACAATAAGATATGATATCTTTGTTGTTAGTTACCAAATCAAAATTAATTTAAATACTCAATACAATACAATTTTTGTTATTCAACAAAGCTCCGAACAATACCAAAACTCCAACGGCACAAAAAATTAAGTTTATTAACTAATTTTACAGCTCTCTCAAGAGATTTATAGTATGGTAAATTTATAAATAGGAATAGGAAAATCTCAAGGAAAAGCTCCCAGGGAAACTTATCTTAAAATTGGAAATGAAGCTCTAACAAATGTTAAATTCTGTGATCACATTGTTATTGATTTTTTTTTTTTTTTTTTTTTGATATCACGTGATTATTGACTTTTTGGTTTTTTTTAAATCTGTGAAATACATATGTTTGTTTTTACTAGTTTATTTAAAAACACAGATTTAAAAAAAAAAATGTTAAGATTAATGTGTGCAGACCCTTTTCATTTTTTAGCACTGTGGAACAGGTGACGTCTTATATTCAGATATTGTTATAAACGGTACATCAAATGAAATGATGACTCAATGGTTCAAAGAGAAATGCTTAAGAAACGCATATTGGTGTTATTAATAGGGGCTAACACAAATATATGACTTACGCGAAATTTTAATGTGTCACTAATCTTATGTTCTTTGGTTTTTGTTGAGTACCTGCTCTAAATTAGAACAGATTGGAGTTATACTTTTATTTCCAGTATTTCGGGATTGTAGGTGATTTACGAAATTTTACACACCAAATTTGTTTATTAAAGGTATCCTTGGTTGGAATCTGGTTTTGGAAATTTTCCGTTTCGTTCTAATTAATTATATATAAAATATTAATTATGCAAAATTGTCATTTTTTACAAAATCTACCTCCTTTTTTGTGCTAAAAGGATTTTAGGTGGAAATATTTCTCTACTGACAAATTTGAATTGTTGAATAGGACGCCAAGAACAATCAATAACTTTGCTTTAGACCTTGATGAATTGTTAATTATTGACAACAGTTGTAGTGTGCTCACAAGACATTAAAAGTTGCTGATGACTGAACTTTTTATATCAGTCAGTCATATGAGTCCGAAATTAATTCAAGGCATCTTGTCTTTGAAATGTGTCGCGTATAACCTTAGAATTACCTTTGTATTAAATTTTCCTCCTGCTCTCTCTACGACCTATGAGCCAAACTCATTCCAGTTTAAGGGAAGTCTTACTTGGAACACTCCAAAACTTAAAAGTTCTCCCTCTTGGCAAATTTTTAATTGTCGAATTAAAGGGTGGAAATGTGTTCGTGAAAGCGTTGTTTGTAATGCTAATGGGTTTTTGTTTTTATTTCTTTGTAACGCGGACTTTTTAGAACATTAACGTTAAACCAATAATTATTGAACGGAAAAAAAAGTTGATAAATGTCTACACGTTATCTAACGGATTAGATTGTGCATAACCAATAAGTTATATTAAAAATTTGTATGTATCTTAAATATTTATCCTGAAAATACATTAGTTAATTTTTTCTCCACAAGCTATGAATTTTGATAATTAGTTAATCAGTTAATTTACTACGAAAATGTTTTTATTGCTAAAAGCATGTATAATGTTGGAAATCTGGGTGGCTTGAATTTTTTGTTACATTTTCCTAAATTTTAACTTTTTGTGACCGGTGCCTTTTTAAAATTTTATCGAAAGCCGTTGATAATTATTTTTTTATTTTTGCATTAATTTAAATTTTGTTTTTGATTTTGTTAACTTATATACCCACCCATCAGTAACTGCTTTTTCTTATTCTTTTTTTTGGAAACTTTTTTCGAAAATTTCTTTTTATATTTTTTGAAGTTCTGAATGAAGGACCAGAAAGGGCTCTTTTTTTAGCCATATGACCAATATTCACGTCGGAAAACCTTACTCAAACTTTTATAGAATAGCTACAGAAATATGCAAAAAATGATTGCAAGTAATCAGAAATCATTTATTGATTTATTTTTAGTATAGGCAAGGGACACAAATTAATATTGAAATTCCCAAGTGATGCACACTGCTGTGATATATTTATCCGACTGTTAAAAACAATATCTCTGGTTTTTAAAACCTATTAATAATAGCGTATATCGTGAGTTGTAATAAAGAAAAAAATTTTTGAAGTTTATCTTTTTCCACAAAAAAAAAATTGCTTTTTATGAAATTTTGCCCTTGATGAAATTTCATCCCTTTGATGAAATTTTTACTGTCTGATTTAGAAAAGCTGTTTTTTATAACACTATTTGGTTAAGTGGTATATTAATACGAAATTATTTGAATACTCTGACTGTCAGTGTATTCAAACCATTTCGTGCGAATATATCACTCAACCATATAATCTGCCGGACTATAAAAAAAAAAAGATGTTACGTAATGGAGCTGTTTGTGTACTTTGAACTTACTCATGTCCGTGTGTTTTGCCCGTTTTATATGAAAATAAAGAATCATAGATGAAGCGAATGATGATTTTAAATATTGCTAATATAAGCCTAAAAGCAACAATTCATCATTTCATTAGTCCAAAACACATTTCTTGAAGAAGAATATTTTCACCCCGCCTATCAAAAACCTAATTTTCAGTACTGGCCCCAGAAATTGCCTTTTTCTCCAAAAATATTTTTTAAAACTTATTTCAGGAAATCTGCTCCATCGCTATTTCGGCCGTTTTTTAAATTTACCAGGTTTATGCAGAAAAAAAAATTATCAGATTTGACCCAAAAATGATAATTAATTTAACATTGGAAAGTGATTCTGCCGAAATGCTAGAAAATAATATTGCTGATAAATCAACGTAGGTTTTATCGGACCCATGCCCAAAAGGAGTTAAAGTTTTGTTGTCTCAATGAAACGACGATCTCCCGTGCGTATAATCGTGACTTTACTTTATTATCAAATGTGTTATGATAAATGCAAATGAAAGAAAAATAATACATCGATACGTTACCCCTATCTTGCTGGACAATCATCTCATTAAATTAAATTAATTTGTTTGCACACTTTTCAATAACTTATAACTATCAACGTGGTTCAGTTTCCTAATTTTTTATGTCAGAAAACTTCTATATTAAATCTCCTTTTCAGTTGCAACATTATGTGTTTATTATCCAATATTTGAAAAAGTTTTGGAATTTATTTATTTGAATTTCGATTTTTACTTTACATTTATGTGTTAATCGTATATAAAATTTACTACATTACTTTTTTTGTATATCTATTTATTAGGTTTTGGATAAATATTTATAAAAACTTATTTTATTTAGAAGTTTTTCCTTAGTGATATTTTGATATTAAATACGATTATGCTTGTAATTTGAATACCGAATGCAATCTCCGTTATTTTCTATTGAAAGATTATAAATTTCGTTAGGTTTTTGACAGCGTTTGCTATTTTGATTACGAGTGCGATAAATATCTTGATGTTAATTACAAACGATCAATATTTTGAAATCGAATAACGAAAGGGTACGTTATTTTGAAATGATAATCATTTTTATGTTGAATGAAAACAACGACCCTTATTCTATAAATGAATGATTAAGGTGATTGTTGTTGTGATATTGAATAATTGGTGAAGATTTTTGTTTCCATATTGTATGATTCGATATACCATATAATTAATGACAACGTTTTTTATTTTGATAATTATTGGTTACAACTTCCGCTATCTTTATATGGAATTATTATTGTTATATTACTTCGATATCGATCATTAATTACATTTAATAACGATACCGTTCGTTAATGACAAAAACATAGTTTTGGTAATATAAGATGACAGCGTTTGTTGTTTTGATCTTGAGCTCCGATAAATTATTACTAAAATTAAGTATTTAACAGTATTTTATGTATTTAATGTTTATAACTTGTTTTCAATAACGAAAGATGCAAAAAATTTTTGTTTGATACTGATTTATTTTGTTTTTTTTTTGTCGGTTCCAATTACGAAGCAGATAAGATGGCCTTTCGTAATATGAGTTAGAGTTTTTCAATTGGAGGCGATAGAATTCATCGCCTTTAGGCGCCATACATAAATTTAGAGCTGCTCATACGGACACATGTTTCTGTCTTGTTTTCAGCGTCTATCTCTTTATTTTATTTTGTATTTTTAAAGCGATGCGATAGAAATGAAAACTTTTTTATGAAACTTTTTGAAGAAACCTTTTTTAAATCTTTTTTAAGAAACCTCACTTTGCGCGCGTTGATTTATTTTACTTCATTTATGTTGATTTTTTTATACAAGAGGCATATTGTGCAAGTAAAAAGAAACATGGGACGTAAACTTATTGATTTGCAAAGCGACGAAAATTTATCTGAAGAAGTTAGAAAATTTAGCTGTCTTTTTGATAAACCTGATGAATCCTTATATGTTTACAGTCTATAGGTCCAAGTAAATGGGGAAACTACCACAGTTTTTCAAACTCCTTTGTAATGTGTTTCCATTGCTCTACACAATTTGGCGCACTCATGTATGTTGGCATTAATGCTTCATATATGGCTTTCGTATTCTCACTGTTAATTTGGCTTACCGATTTTTTACCCATTCGAAAGAGATAGATAGATGGATAGAAAGATATAGGTTAGTGGTATTTGGGAATGTCCTGATGCTAGGAAACGCAGTGTTAGCATTAATCTATGCAGCGCAGGGTTTTCGAAAGTTTGTCTTTTTTTTGTGATCAGTGAACCCACTTGTGTTAGTAAATGTTCCATTCTTTCAGGAGAAATTCTCAAAAAGCTAAAATAAAACATAAATAGAGTTAAGATATAAAAACTAAAGTATAACTATATATATATAACTTATATATAAAGTTATATTCTATATGGTAGAATGAGGTGATAGAACTTACCTAACATTGTTGCGCGATTATATAACGATCACTTTATTTTTTGGCGACAAGTTTTATCGGCGCCAGTGGGCACAAGGCTTAATCATTTATCCTTACGATGGGACAAGATGCGTTTATGAAAAAATTAATTCTATATATTAGGAACAATTATTTAAAATTTTTGATGCAATAATGTCAAAATCTACATTTTGAAGTGTCATTTTTTATGCAAAACTCAATATGTTTCACTACTGGAGTATCTGTTTCTTTCAGCATAGTTATCAGCTTCTCTATATTGACGATGCAGCATGCTGGTAAAGATACGCACTTGCAGTACTCATATTTTGATAAATAAACCCTTGAACGTCTTAATACATTCAACAGCTTAGCTTAATTTTCAATAAATTATTCCAAAAATAGGTCAACTAGCGAGTTTTTATTGTCAGTTAGATAAGAAACTTTTAAACTCTCTTTTCACTTGTAATTCGTGCAAACTAGCGCTATTAAATATATAACAATATATACATTATGATGTTTATATTATAGCCCATTGGTATTTGTTTTGCAATAGCGATGATTCAAGAATAATATCAAATAGTTTACTTTTCTATGTGTTGCGCTTTATCCCATCAGCAAAGGATATACTTGAAGAAACCCCGTGACAGTGGCTATTCAAGTACTTTCTCAAAATTTTGTGCCTGATTTAGAACACCAACAAATTAATTTCCCTAATATATTACGGTTGATTTCCACTACTCTGATTTTCTTGTCTTTTGTTAAAACCATTGTTTTAACCTAGTTTTAACTCTTAGTATGTTTTGAAAAGGGTTTTCTTGTGATAACAGACGCTCATAAACAAAAGACTAAATTAATTTATTTCCTTTTTCTTTGATGTTCAAAGTTTCAATTTTTTACGGGTTTTGCTGGGAGACCAGAGCCTAAACTATATAGAATAGTTTCGTTAATATCAACTCCAAAAGGGTTTACATATTCTTTTTCCAGTACTTTAATAAATGAAACAACTTGCTTTTCAGAGTGTAGTATTTATGACGGTCGAAGTGTATTACAAGCAATCTTCTTTCTTGATTCCTGCTAAAACTTTCAGTTTAGATGTATGTTTTGATTGTTCTGGTCGGTTCAAGAACCACTTCAGAACTACTTACTCAATGTTAGCGAAATCTTTAATGCAACCCAAATTTGAAATAAATATTATGCGTATATACTTGTACAGTGGATATGAAGAAATGAAAAAATACATAATTGTCAATAACAACTATATACTGAGAATAGCTTATTTATGTCAACAACAACGTTTAATACAATTTCCTTAAAAAAAACTACTTAAGATTGCAACTAATCCTGTAACAAATTAAATCGACTGGATATTATTACACCAACGAGAATGGAATATATCTAAATGCTATTAATGCCTGAAGTTTTTGCATTCCTAATTGTTTTTTCTCCTCTTTGATTCACTGAAGTTCGTAGAGAGTATCTTTTTTGAGCTTGAACAGAAATACCTTTTTTGATAATGAACTCTTTCTAGCCTGGATATTTTTCGTCTATGCTCAGTTACGTAAACAAAAAGCATGACCCATAACGTGCTTAGCTTTGTTTATTAAGAGAAAAGTAAAAAGGCAGAATTGATTGCCAAGAGCCATAATTTGCTGATTAATTAGATCGAGATAAATAAGCCAATGCCGAGCATCGTATCAAATTTTCCCTTTCCTTATGTTACTTATCGTTGATACTTGGTATTCGCTAATTTTATTAATAAAAGTGGATTTAGCGGCAAGAAGTCATTTTGTTAGAAATCATCCTTGGTAATAGAAAGTTGCTGTTACTTCCAATTTATAATCCTGAAAATTCGTTCGTTGCGTCTTATTTGTGCTTGACTGTGATGTTTGTAACTTTGCAGATGATAATACGCATGTGATATATCTTTTAAAAATGTGTTATCTCGTCTTCGAAATGAGGCTTCCCGATTGCAGGAGTGGATTAAATACAATTCTAAGATAGCAAATCCTGCAAAGTTTATATTTGTTATTTAATAACGAAATTGATATTTAAAAAAAGAAGTTAAACTTGGTATTATTATAGATTGTATATTAAATTTTACTAATCACATCCGGAAATAATTTATGCAGGCTAATAAAAAACTTAGCTGTGTGATTAGATTTAGAAGTTCCTTAGATGTCAAGAAAACAAGGACTCTTGTATACAGATATGTTTTAAACTACTTTTTTTATTGTCCACTAATGATGTTTTGTAAGAAAACTGACTGTAATTGTCATTCATAGGGTAAAAAAAAAGTTTTAAGGACGATTCATCAAGACTTATCCTTGCGTTTTGTGGAACTATTGTTGTTAGAAAACAAAGTCAGGATTCATACAAAACATCTGTATCTTCTCATGATTGAGACTTACATGTCCATAAATAAATTAAACCCAGAATTAATGTGGGAAAATTTTGAAATAAAGCAAATTCCCCACTCTTTACGAATCGGTTGTATCTTGAAACTCCTTCCGAAAAAATCATCCACATAAGAAATAAATTCCCAGCTGTTTAAAGATTTTTTGTTCTGGAACAGTCTCCCAATCTCTTCAAAGAACTGTGAATTTCTGTCTCTTTTTAAAAGATCTCTCTTCACTTAGGACTGCAATTCTTGTTCTTATAGTATTTGCCGCTAGAATTTATAATTTGCTCTGGATTTTTATTTTAAACACATAATAAATAATTATATTAATTTAATTATTATTAATAATTATAAATATTTGTTGGTCTGCGTGAGTATATTTAAACTTTGTATTTATTTATAGTTATGGTGTGTACAAAATATATGTGTTAAATATAAATAAATAACGTTAAGTAATAAATGAATGTTATTTGTGTGTATTGTCCATGTACAGTCATTATAGGAGCCAAAGAGCACCCATGTGCAAAAAGAAAAAAGATATTTATCCAAAAATGTTTGCACATTCTGTAGAAGGAAAATGATGATGGTAAAATCGCTAAATCCATTGAAATCTAAATATAACGTAACTGCTTAAATCGATATAATCAAACAGTAATATAATTATTGAAGTAGTGCAATATGCTTTTTATTAAATAGTTTTCAGTTGTACAATATAATTTTTACAAAAAAATCTTTCCAATACCTTGCATGAATATGAATTGTTCCATATATATATATATATATATATATATACGCATTCATCGCTGCACCTACATCTAATGTTACTATGAAATAAGGCATATTCACCAACGTTGACAGTTTTTCTAAATACTCTATTAATGTTTGAGTTGTACCGTATTCAGTTACTTTAGAATTGATTGGTGGAAACTATTTTTCAAATGGGTTTTTCTCATGCATTCACATTTTAAATTTCCATCCTTTAAACTGAAGTAGTTTGATCAAAACTGTTCTACTTGCGCAATATATTCCATATTTAATTTCTTCTTTAAGAAATATGAGCTATCGAAATTTATCGTTTGTAGATTCTTGCTTCTTATTAACTAGAACTACATTGTTGGATTTTTTGTTATCATAGACCGTTTTGGCAGTTTGAGTCTTGTTTTTATTTACAGTCACCGTCGATGAAGTTTCTTGAAAAGCAACTAGAATTGTGAAATTTATAGCTCCGCCACCTGCTTTAGAATCAATTTTTTAATTAAAATTATTCACCCAAAAATTTCTTAACACAATATCGTCTTCAATGTTAGGTTGAAGTGGTAGTATATTAAATGATTGATGTTGATAAATTGAGGCTTGTGCCTGTGCAGTTTCGACTTCACATGTTTTTGAATAACTTGTTGAACGACCAAGTACCAACAACGTGTTTTTGATCAATAATATTCAATCCTGTTTCCGTTAAGAAATGTTTTCAATCGTTGCAATTCCTTTGTTTATTGTATGTACAGCACCCTGTCCGTAAGCACTCACCAATTTTCTTTGGATACATTTTCGTCAATAAAAGAACCATGTAATGTGTTAATTGACTCGGGCAGATCTTTAGAGTTTGGAGTTAATTCGTCTACATAAGGAGGCCAACTCACATAGGAAGATCTTTATGGTTAACAGTGTCATTCTTTATAATTTTTATGGTATGTTTAATGTATGAAAGGTTTTCAATACATTTTTAAAACGGTTTTTCGTTAAGGCTTTTTTTGCTAATAATGACATAAGTTTAATTCATATGAGAAACACTTTGCCAAGTAGTTCCTTGAATTTTTATTTATACCTTTTATCCCCAGCTCCAATCTTATACAGTTCATGTAGAGTTCCTAATGCAACAGCCTAATTTTTGGTTATAAAATTTCCCTCTTTAAAGTTGGAGACTGCATCAAAATCACCTAGTTTATTTATTGGCACTTTATTAACTACGAGTGGTTTGCGTGTAAAGTGTTGCATGGATCTAGGTGGTACTTAATTCTTTTGCTATGATATCGGTATCTTTAACTCCGATGTAAAGATTGTTATTTTTTGCTTTTGCACTTTCGTTAATATTTTCAACTGATGTTAAAATCTGAACTATCGTTGGATACACAATCTTTCCATTATATTAAATAAAAAATTTACCACAGAGATTACATTCCTTTGGATAAATACTAGTAGTTGAAGTTACTCGATGTTCGCTGTCATCGACTTTCTTATGGCTTTGTTCTCTCTGTAAATCTATAAAAAAAAAAAAATGAAAAGGAAGCATATACATTTTTCAAATTTTATTTTATAAATAATATAACTTTTTCGGATTAACACTCGCGTTTAAATCCATGAACTCGGAAAGTAAAATTTTGTAATAGTTTTTTTTAAAAAAAAAATCATGCCAAACGGCCAGTGATGTTAAAAGTTATCACCTACATGCAAATGTTATCATAAGTACAGAAATTTACCTTTTATAGCATGGCGTTCTTGGAGAACTGTTATTAACCGCGGGATCACATCACATTGATTTTTTTGGTACACGGATCCTTTCAAACGTTCACATTTTTTGGTACACGGATCCATTCAAACGTTCACATTTTTTGGTACATAGATCCTTTCAAACGTTCACATTTTCTGGTACACGGATCCTTTCAAACGTTCAAATTTTCCTTTCGCTGATATAAGTTTGGCACAGGTCACTTCCGAAACTAATTTTAATTTACTATAAGTTGTTTTATTATCGTAATGAACAATAAATTATTTATCTGGCAAGTTTCATATTTATAAAACATAGTAAGGTAATATAATAAACAGAAACAAACAGCAGTATTGAAAGAATTTTTTTTTCGAAGCTTAAGACTATAATCTATCTAAATAACAATTTTCATTCAGTTCTTTTGTCCTTTTCTAATTTATATCAATCAATACACACCTACGATGTAGAATGATTCCTGCACATGCTTTTCACGTGACTGTTAAAATGTCCTGTAGAGAATTCAATGATTTTAATCTCATACTGTAAAGAAAATAAGATGTTACTTTACCCATGGTCTACTTAATTCAATATAAGTAGGACAATGTTTCCACCAGATTTTTGACACAACAATAATTAATCAATAACTATTCAAAACTTTTGGAAATTATATTTTAGAAAATAGTGTCTAAATTAAGGACTAAAATATGGTCTATAAATTATTTAAATGTGGAATAAATCATCGTCGAAAGTTTGAATACTTAATTGATTGTTAGCAATACCATAGACATGTGAAAGCATATAGTCTGGCGACTCGAACGGTGTTTTTTTAAATTCTTTTGTTTACGGGAGTTTAGTTACAATATTCCGACGGTGAATAGTCACAGAAAAACGGCGACGATTTTTATTACACTGGTGACATAGATAGCAAATCAAGAGGTTGATAATGTTGTATTAGAGATCGGTAAAAATGAAAGCAAAGTTGTATTTCACTATCATTGATGATACAATGATATATATTTCACTATCATAGTGCATTAGAATTTTTTCATGTTTTTGTTTTTTTCACCATAACTCACCAAATTTAAAACAAAGGTTAAATAAAACCTAAATAAATTTATTTAAGAAATATATATATTATTATTACATTGTTTTTTTTTATTTACTCTCATTTCTTGATTTAATACTTCCTTTTTATTCATAGAACCCTGAACTCCTTGTTGAAATACTCTAAAATAAGTTATTAATGAGTTATTTCTTTAAAATACAAGACTTATTTTGATTTAAAATTATTATAAATCCTAAATAAATTTATTTAAGAAATATATTCACTTTTACATTGCTATTTATTTTATCTTATTTCTTACAGCAAATATTTCTGTTTTAGAATATTGAACTGTTCGCTAAAATATTTTAAAATAAATGATCAAGTTATTTCCTCAAAATATAGCAATTATTTTGATTTAAAATTAGTAAAAATTTTATATGCAGTTATTTTCAATCAAATCTTAGTTCTTTTTATAAATGGTTATTTAAGAATTAAATTAATTTTTATGTTAAGCTTTTTATTTAATCCCATTTCTTTGAGAAAACGTTTCTTTTTCATTTATAAAATGCCGAGTTCCTTTTTGAAATACTCTAAAACAATAATTAATAGATTGTTTGTTTTTTTTGGAATATAATACTTGTTTTGGTTTGAAATTAGCACAAATCCTAAATAAATTTATTAAAGAAATATATCTATTTTTACCTTGTTGTTTCTTGTTTAATGTTATTTCTTGCAGCAAATACTTCTATTTTAAACATAGGTTACAGAATATCTCGTTTAATCACTAAATCACTAAACAATTATTTTTTAAAAATATGACAAATTTTGATTGTAAAATATTATAACACCTGAGAAAATTTATATAAGAAATATAATTTTTATAATATATACGTTGATGATTGTTATATAATCTCAATTCAAGGAGAAAATACTTCTTTTTTATGTATAGAATAATGAATTCCTTGTTGAAATATTCCAAAATAAATTATTATTAATTTATTTAAGAAATTAATTTATTTTTACAATTTCATTTATTTATTTACTGTCATTTTTTGGTTTAATATTTCCTTTTAGCATAATACATTTTGTGCAGTGAATAATTCTATTCCATTTTATTTTATTTACTTTTTATTTTATTTTATACATGAAAATGCTGAATTCTACGTTGAACTACACTAAAATAAACGATTAAATAGCTATTTCTTTAAACTATAACACTTATATTGATTTAAATTTGTTTAAAAACTTGAATAAATTTATTTCAGAAATATATTCATTTTTATGATGTTATTTTTTACTTAATCTTATTTTTTGCCGTATATACTTCTATTTTATTCATAAAATTAGTGAAATTTACGCAGAAATAATCTAAAACAAACGATTAAACAATTATTTCTATAAAACATAAGACTTACTTTGATTTAAAATTGTTTAAAAACTTAAACAAATTTATTTCAGTAATATTAATTTTTACGATGTTATTTTTTATTTAATATTATTTTTAGCAGAAAATACTTCTATTTTATTCATAAAAATACCGAAATTTACGCAGAAATACTGTAAAATAAACGATTAAATAGTTATTTCTTTAAAATATAAGACTTATTCAGATTTAAAATTGTTTAAAAACTTGAATAAATTTATTTCAGTAATATATATTAATTTTTACGATGTTATTTTTTACTTAATCTTATTTTTTGCAGCATATACTTCTATTTTATCCATATAATTACTGAAGTTTACGCAGAAATACTCTAAAATAAACGAGTAAATAGTTATTTCTTTACAATATAAGAGTTATTTTGATTTAAAATTAATAATAAAACTGAAAAAATTTATTTCCAAAAAATATTCATTTTTATGACATTATTTTTTATTTTATTATATTTTTAGCAAAAAATACTTCTCTTTTATTCATAAAAATATTGAAATTTACGCAGAAATACTCTAAACATTGACATTGAGTCTAATCCTGGACCTGTGCAATATGACATAGAAAACCTTATTTAGGAACATCAGCAATCATGGCTCCCTTTTAGGCAAAAAGGGTTGCACTTTATTCATATTAA
>JAUZNK010040854.1:0-34088 GCA_035046665.1 Euphysa ruthae
TTTTTTTTTTGTGAGTTTCTTTTGTTTTTTTTTTTTTTTTTTTTTTTTTTTATGTTAGATCACTTTGCAAGTATTCTTATTGATTGACTGCAAATCACAAAGTTGGTCCCTGAAATTGAGAGCGTGGATCAAGATATCCTATATAAATGTGGTACAATCACAATTACTGGAACAGGTTTTAGCACAGACATAGCAAAGAATACAGTAACTCTTTCCTCTGACAAGTCTACCAGCAAAAATTTACCATGTGAAGTACCTCAATCAACTACAACTGAGATCAAATGCAGTCTTTCCAATAGCAATACTTTAAAATGGATACCATATTTTATTTCTATCAAAGTTGAAGATGAAAATGGATTTAAAAAATTTGATATGTTGAATACTACAGAAAAGGATTTATATGTTAGATGTTTTGCTTTTGCAGACAACATTTCACCTATGCAAGGTTCAACTGAAGGAGGCACTTCTGTTGTAATAACAGGTGTCAATCTTTTAGATTCAACAGTGTTAATAAATGAGAATTCATGTTTCATAACTGAATCAAGCCAAACAGAATTAACCTGTACAAGTCCAAGAAATTCTGCAAACACTTATGCTGTAATGTTAGACGAATACAATATGGAAAGCTTACAGCAGTTTCAATATTTAGATAGTTACACTCCAAAAATTTTAAGCCTTTCCACAGAAGGTGAAATGGATCACAATAATTATTCTGTTATATTTTTTGTTGAAAATTTTGGTTCTGAAATAGCTGATATCAAGATTTTTGTTGGTGAAGCAACTCTTACTATCATTTCACTTGCGGGCAATAACCTTACATGTGAAATATCAAACCTACCACCTGGAGTTCATGATGTTACAGGTTTTCATACAACTTTGGGTAACGCAAACGTTGCTGAAACTGTAAAAATAACAGCCACTCAGTCAATTGAAAGTTTTATTCCATTAGGTGGTAGTCAGAATGGAGGAGTGATGGTTACAATAGAGGATTATGGTTTTGTTGATGGTGTTTGTGTATATGAGTTAAAGAAGCGGTCATATTATCACTAAATTTTACTCATATTGTAGTTTTGTCTCCTTCAAATATTGATGATGTTAGTATCAATGTACAATCATCATGCGTAATTTCCAATAACAACGCTAGGAAACGCCGGTCGCTTGATTTATTGTTTGGAAATTATGAAAACTCCTCTGCTGAATTATTAGATTTAAGTGAATGTGAGGGGACTGGTGGAGATGAGTTGATTATTACATTTGTTGACTTAAGTGCTTTTGTTGATAGTTCTGAAATAAAAGTTTTTGTTGATGATATTGAAATAAATATTATTAATTCAGATATTGATGTACAATCCAATACCATAACTTTTGTATTGCCGGATCACCCTGCAGGAGATATTAAAATATTTGTGAGATTTTTTCCTTATGGGAATTCAGACTTTTTGTTATTTCAATATAATTTAATTGTGACAGACATTAGCCCTCTTACAGGTGGATTTGGTGGGGGCACAGTAGTTACAGTCACAGGGGAAGGTTTTAGTGATGATACTACAGTTAAGATTTGCCCTAATCAATATTGTGATATTATATCGGCTACTGCTACTCAAATCGTCTGTGAAATTCCTATGAATGATGAATTTTTTAACGGGATCGATAAATTATGCACGATTCATATAACTCAAGGAAGATTTGTCCATGACTCGTTATCATTCACATATAATGTTGGTGCAACCATGACTGCAACGAAAATAACACCTATTGATAGTGGAACAGGTGGAGGAGTCACTGTGACAATAACAGGTACAAATTTTGGTACCATATCTAGTGATATCACAGTTTTGATTGCTGATGTAAATTGTGCTGTAAGAAATGTCAATGAGGTTGCAATTACATGTGTTACTGGAAATAAAAGTGATGATAAAGGTAACCCAATAACTGCTATGGGTGCCAGTGTTAAAATAGTTAAATCAGGAAATGTTGGGGAAGCGCTATCAGATCTTTTATTTAACTATGTTAATTATTGGGGTTCTGTATACACATGGGGAGGTAAAGATCTGCCAAAAAAAGGTAAGTTTAAAGCAATATGTTTATCCGTTAATTTGGCCATCTTTATTCTTTGCATAGGAAAATTTGGACATCCTTATTCTCTGTATAGGAAAATTTGGACATTCTTATTCTCTGTATAGGAAAATTTGGACATCCTTATTCTCTGTATTGGAAAAAAAGAGTCGTTCAGAATTAGCTTGACTAATTTGCTACTCCAAATGTTAAATCTTTTAAAAAAAATTCTGATTTCTTTTATATTATTTATTGATTCCTTTATTATGCCATATTTTAAATACTTTTCAATTCTTGGGTTAAAGAAGCAATTAATTTTTTTGAATTTTATGATAAATTAGTTGTAGTTTACTAAAGTTTTTAATTTTATAGAAAGATATATTCAAAGTTCTGAATTTCTTTTTTAGCAGAACTTTTATATAAGGTTCATTAACAGCCATCGCCTGAATAAGTTACAGCTATCCAATAAAGTATTCAAGAAGGCAAAGTCTAATTTTACATAATTGCATATATTTTTTTTGACCTAACTTACGTCCAACTGCCAAAAAATTTTCAAAAATTGCTTTTTAGTGCCCTTTTTTTTAGTGCCCTTTTTTTTAGTGCCCTTTTTTTTAGTGCCCTTTTTTTTAGTGCCCTTTTTTTGGAAAAGAATTATGTTCATTTTAGATTTATTTATCATGGTAATATTTTCCAGTAAGGAAACAAAAATATTGCATACTAATTAATTAATTTTAGGTGATTTTGTTATCATAAACAGTATAATGGTGATAAACATAGAAACTCCTGTTATAAAATTCATTTTGATTGATGGAGGAGAACTACGGTTTTCAAGACAAAGTGGAGTTCACCTTCAAGTAGAAAATATTCTTATTGTTAATGGTGGTAGCTTAACCATTGGCAAAGAGGAACAACCATTTCTTCAATGTACCAAAATAACAGTACATGGTCATGTGAGAAGTAAAGAATTGCCTGTATATGGTGCAAAATCTATTTCTTTGAGAGAAGGATACTTGGGTTTGTTTGGCAAACCGGTTACATCTACCTGGACAAAATTACATTTCACTGCTCATGCTGGTGATAGAACACTTACTGTTGACCATGATGTTTCAGATTGGCTGATTGAAAATAAAGAAATTAAAATCGTAATTGCAACTACAAGTCGGAGTTTGAAAGAAAGTGAAGTCCGGATAATTGATAGGATTAGTGATGATGGAAAAGTAATTACACTTAATGGGGCTTTAGATTTGAACATATAGCTTTAAATCAGACAATTGCTGGCGTAGAAATTACAACGCAAGGGGAGGTTGGTTTATTGACTCGTAATGTCGTTATTCAAGGATCAGAAGATGATACCTGGGATGAAGAAATAAAAGAATGTCCTGGAGAATTCCAGGTAGGTCAATTTAGTGTACAAGAGTGTTTTGATGGTAGATTTGGTGCTGAGAGAGGATCAAATCAGTTTGGAGTTCAGATTATGGTACATAGTCATATGCCTGGTTTAAATCTTTCAATTGCTCACTTTAGGCACATTGAAATTAGACATTGCGGGCAAGCTTTTTGATTGGGCCGTTATCCAATCCATTTTCACATGGAGGGTGATGTGGATGGCTCTTATGTTGTAGGCTGCTCTATTCATAAAAGTTTTAATCGTGCAGTTACAATGCATGGTGTTCACAAATTAAGGGTTGAGCATAACATCATTTATGACATTTTGGGTAAGAAATGATTTTATTTTATTATATAGCAAAACATTGGATATTATTAATTTTTTTTTTTTTAAGCAAATAAAGTCCCATATTGAATATTGATATTTAGCGAGCGTCAAATAGCAGCTTGTCAATTGTTGACTGGTTGTTCAATATCAATTTATATGTTACCCTATCATATTTAAACCCTTTTTTCATTTTTAGCTTTGAAATCTTTTTTACATAAATACAATATTAAGTCTTCAGTTTAACAGTTTAACTGATTAAATGCAAAAACACAAAAAATCTCTTTATTAAGGAAAGTTTTTTTTTTTTTGCTAATTCAGCAGATTTTTGAGCCAAAATTCGTGTCAAATTTTAATCCAAAATTTTAGTTTAATTTAATTTATTTCGTGCCTAAATTTGTACCTAAATTTGTGGTTAAATTTGTGCCAATGTTTTCATATTTTGTCTCGTCTCCCCATTTCTTTATTAATAATATTTGAACAGTTGAGAATAATTCAATCAAGGCAATAATATATGGTATCTTTTTTGTTAGTTTCCAAAACGTTAATTTCAATACTGTCCACAGAAAATTTTATTTAAATGTTTAAACAAAAGAATCATTGGGGACTAGGGATTATTCTCCTTGGCTATATGAGGCCGTTGGCCCCCTTCATGGTGTCCCAGGCGACTAGTGTGGCTTTAACCCTGAAGTGGGAGACCTTATGGACCTCTAGGCACCTTCCTCACATGTATAAACGATTGGGTAGATAGGTATTAATGTGGGCGTGGACAGTTTCATGTTCATAAAAAATTGGGCGAAAGTAAATATACTTAAGATTGCATAGATATGTAATTGTAAATTTACATCACCCAACCACCCTGTCCGCAGCTCCAAGACCTTGGTTGTTTTTAATTTAAAAAAAGCTTTAAATCAAGTTTTAAATGTTAGCTTATGTGTTGATGGGACCCAGTGTGCTAATGCATCTATTTAACACACCAGTCACTTGTCACATGGTATGAGTTCGAATCTCCCCTCTATCAAAAAAATTTTTTTATATATTAAATTACAACTAAAAATTACAAAAAAAAGACTTGATACCGTAGACATTTTTTTTAAACGCCAAAAGCACTCATAATTGAAAATTGAACCCGTTAAATTTTGCACACTTTAAGAATTCATCTAATATTATAGATATAAATACAAATTTTTTAAAAAATACAACAACAATTTTTATACTAAGTTTATTAACCGACATGTTTCAATAATACAATTATCATTTTCAAGGTTAAACATTAGTTGTGTACTGTGTATTTTATATATATACAAAATGTTGCTAATAATTAAAAATAATAAGTATTAATAAAGTATTTGTGAATATTAATACTTAGTATTTTTAGATATTAGCAATATTTTGTAAATATATAGAATACACAGTACGTAACTAATGTTTAACCTTGAAAATGATAATAGTATTATTGAAACATGTCGGTTAATAAACTTAGTATAAAAATTGTTGTTGTATTTTTTTAAATTATTTCACAATTTGTGCTTTTACGCTCATTTGGAATAATAATATATCTGGGTGCACCGGCTGTATAGTCTTTATTATCTCCTTAATATCAAACTCTTTTTTATTTTATTCCAATTTACAACTACATATTAAAAAAAATAACTTGATGCGCCATCATAATTGTTCAATAAAAATATTCATAAATGATGATCGAAAATCGAACTTCATCAATTTTGCACACCACAAGTATTCAACATAGCTGACAGTGTGAGACATAATTTAGAAATCTATTGCATAATGTATCCTCTTGCATTCGAAGGTGACCAGTCCATGTGGGCGAGCATAGACTGAAATCTGGAAGGATTCGCGTCGCCCGGACTTGCATCATATCACATCACATCACATTACATCATGTGCCTGTTAACCGGTTAATGTACCGCTAATGGGGGTGTGAAGCACTAGTAAAATATCACATTCCTGTTAAACAGTTAATGATTGGCTAATTGGGTGTTAAACAGTATTAAAATATTAAAAACCCTCTTGGGGCCAGATAAATTTCAATCCCAAGAGGTTTCTCTCTCGAGAGTTTTGGATTTAGTTTTAAAATAGTAATAGTAAAAAATATATGATAATTAGGTTACATAATATTTGTGAAGCCATGGAGCAGTGGTTTAAGGAGCCAAACTACTGAAACTGTAGTGAAAAGGTATGTGGTTCGAGCCCACTTGATGACTGCGTTTACGGTGAAACCACCATCTAATTTTGGGCAACATGTTATAGCAGAATTTAGATAGTGTATGTCTGTTCTCATCCTGTCCTGTGTCACAAATTCGTAAACTTTTTACCTAGGTATTGATAATTTCCAAAACTTCTAAGATTTTCTTAGTCTTTACTTATTATATATGCTTTTTTAAAGACCATAGCTGTATATATTTATATAAAAAGATAATAAGCATGTAACTTGATTATTTATTTAATTCAAGTATTTTATAAACTAGTAAAGAATACATTGTTGCTTTGTTTGATTAGCATGTAATTCAACACGATAAATTTGACTGAAGTCAAACATTATTATACTTTTTCTTTAAATTTAAATCTAAAGTTTATTATTATGTTGAAATTTTTTTGATATATTCATATTTTTTTTTAGATAAGTCACTTTCGTCTCTCCGAACCGTGGTCAAAAACACTTAATAATCAGTGCAAACCCAAATTAATGCACTGGGTGTTAGGTTCATATAAGCTGGTGGCGAGTTGAAGTAATTGATCTCTAAAGTGAACTTCCAGCCCCAAATTTTTTTATGAAGGAATGGCAGGCTTCTTTGCTCATTGTCTCAACCAATTCCTTTTTTATGGCCTTGTCGAGCTTTATGCTTTTCTGCATCTTCACCCATACTTCCTTTTTCATACCTTGGTATTTTCAAACTTCCTCTAAAACCAAATTAAACTCGTCTTGACTTTTTACACCATCTTCAAGCGCCTTGCTGAGTAGGTCTGCAATTGAATTGAGCTTGCTCTTGGCGAAAACACGGATCTAGTTGCTTTTTTGAGCTTTTATTCTTAGTAGACTAGATGCAAACTTTGTGCCAGCACTCACGAAAACCACACCTGGCAGCAAAGCTCATGATGATTGGAACAACCGGTGCTGCAATCATGGTTGCTAAGAGGCCCATTCCAACACCACTCAGAACGATACTTATCACAATAGTTCCCACATCAACACCAGCAATAATTTTAACTACCTAAGTATATTTGTTTACAAGTCTTATAGTGGAGTCAATCTCGACCTTTAGCTGGTCTTTAAGTTTGGCTACCTGTGTCAATCGGTAGTCTGTTCCATACTTGGCCATAGGGTTATAGTTTCATTTAGTTTAGAGTAAAGCTAAAGATATATATCTACTTCCTCCGTGTTAATTTTATGAGCTACCAATTTAATATGGTCATTCACCTCCATAATTTTTATCCTCCAATTACCCTTCTTTAGGAGTGTAGCAGAGA
Source organism: Euphysa ruthae (assembly GCA_035046665.1). Taxonomy (NCBI): domain Eukaryota; kingdom Metazoa; phylum Cnidaria; class Hydrozoa; order Anthoathecata; family Corymorphidae; genus Euphysa; species Euphysa ruthae. Next base: position 7,256 of record JAUZNK010040854.1, read on the forward strand.
CAATTGCAGTAAACCTTTTCCAACCATCATATGTTGTGTTGATATAAAGAGTGCGGTATTTCTCTGGTGAGTCCATCAATATAGCCCTGTCGTAGCCACTAGCTGAGCCACCCCATAAAAGCTTCACTGGAAAAAGATGTAAGCCATTCTGCTTATGGCCTGCAGGACTTAGTCCCTACACTACATAGCCTACATGGAACTGGTGGCCTTCTAACAAGATGTAGCTGCTGGCGATATGTGCAACAATATCTGTCAACGCATTTTTTGTGAGATAGTTGTAAGGCATTACAGTCACTGGGATCTATTATCTGCCTTTATCGTTTTGTATAAACTGGCCTAACACACCTATAAATGAAAAACAGCAAAGTTCTCAGAGCTATGGATAGTGGGGAGGGTGTATATTAACAATTACCAATTATATATTTGTATCTATCCTTAGGTAGATTGACTTTGCCCAATTTTTTATCTTTTATTTTTATTTGAAATCGTCCTTGCCTACTTAATACTTGCCCAATTGTTTATGTACGCGAGGAAAACGCCTAGAGGTCCATAAGGTTTCCCATTTCAGGGGTTAAAGCCACAATAGTCCCTGGAAAGCTCTTTCCATGGCCGAGGACAAAAACCCTTTATTCCTCCCACATTCTACTCAAATATAAACATCAAATTGTTTCAATATTTAATTTTGTGTCTTTACAAAGGCGGGTGTTGCGTACTGTAAGTTAAATTCATTTTAAATTCAAATGTATTCTTAAAAAAAATATTTATTTAACAATAATTATTTCACTTTGTATGCAATATACCATAAAATCATTTTATTGTATAAACTATTCTTCCAATAGATCAAAACCAATTAAAGAGTAATTTCATTACTATCAAAATAAATTTTATTTCTAATTTGCTACAGCTTTATTGTATGTTAGTAACTGGTAGCATAAAAAAATTTTATGTTTGTTGAATTCTGCTGCCGTTTTTTTCTATCACCAATTGCCGTATACCATTTTTAACTTTGCTTTTTCAACAAGCTTGTAATGCTTTCTCAAACCTTTATACATTGATTATTATGGTTTTATGGTTAACATTTTATGGTAAATTTTAAGTATTGTTTACTGATTTTGTTTCATAGAATTTCCTAAATTTTCTGACATAAAGATTTTTTTTCTGCCAATTATCTAAGTATTCTATAATGTGTCAAATCCCTTTTTTTTTATCAAATATTTATAAACCAATTATACCAGTAAAAATAAAGCCCATCTACCCTGTCCAACAATCAAATGATTAAATAGAAAAAATTAAAAACAACATGTCATGAGTTACAATATTTATTGAACGAAGTTTAGTGAGACAATCTGCTCCCATCTTCAGGTCCACCAATCAAAAGGTTGGTGGATAATCAAAAAGGTTTTTAGGAAAATAATCTTTACTAATAAAGTACATTTTGATAAAAAAAACTAGCAAATTTATTAAATTGTGGCTAAGAATAAAAAAAACTGCAAAATTAAAATTATGATTTGAGGAAGATACCGGTTAATAAAAATAAATAAAATTAATAAATAAATAAAATTGGAAATACTGGCTATTTTCAGTTTTGCGGGGAAAATGACAGACAATAAGATGTGGGCTTGAGGATAATATTAAGTCTTGGAAAACAGTTTTGGTGAAAAAAACGAGCAAATAATGAATTTTGTGAGAAGTATTGGACAATTAGATTCTGTCAGGAGGCAAACACAAGGAATTTTAAAGTAGTGAACAATAAAAATATGGCTTTTAGGAAAATATTAACCCATAAAGTTATCAAACTAATTAGGAGTTTTGAAAAATTTTTGAATTAAAATTGAGTACTGAGGTTTTTATATCAATTTTTTGCATTTGATTTAATATAAATAAATATGAGCACTATTCTGATTTGTAAATCCATCAGTTGTTTTCACTTTTTTGGTTTTGCACCTGTTGCTTTTCAGATAACTTAAAAGTAACTTTAGTTCTTTGCTCATGATTTTTGTTTTTCTGTTAATTTGTTATTCAGCTCATAATGGTATTATTTTTCACTGAATAAACTGTTGGAGATTGCAGCTCAGTAGAGCGTTATTTTTCAGACCAAAGGTTGGGGGCCCGATTCCTCCCATGAGACAATCAAATTGATTTATATTAATTTATATCATAGCTTATTTAGTGAGAGATAACATCGTTATTATATGGACAATATTGGGTGCATTTAAAAAATGTATTATTTAAAAAAAAAAATAATGCATATATTTAGAAATAAATTGTAAAATGTAAATAAAAAATGTTTGAAATTTAGATATACAGCTTTGAATTGAAATCCTTCTTTGGTGAAAAAAATTGGAATAAGTAATTAGTAAGTAATTAATTGGAATAGATAATTTAGAAAGTGCAAATTAACAACTAAATGGAAAATTAAACCAGGCTAATAAGGCTACACTAAATTAAACTTAAGTAAAGAACATATGGCCCTAATTGAATTTTAATTGAATGAAGTAATTAAAAAAACTTAATGAATCAAAGATGTCAAACAAACTAAAAAAATTGGTAGTGAAAAAGAATGAGGTGAGGCAAAGAATAGAAAGAAACATTTATAAACATTAACAAAACACCCTGTTTAACAAAATATTTCGTACAACATTTGGTGGTTAGTTTTTAATGCTACAAGGCATAGCTTTATTTTTATCTGCATTATGGCCATTTTTTCACCGTGAAGTTAACATTTAATTTTTGGCACGTGTTTTTCATTCTTTATAAACTAGAATTAAAAAACCAAAACTAAAATTCTCACTAAAAAAAAAAAAAAATAAGAAATCAAATATTATAAGGTCAGTAAAAGTTTATTGTGCTTTAACTCATTTTTACTTGATTTTAAAGCTTAAATTAAAAATTTTACAGATTAAATTATCAAATAAATAATAATTAAAAATCTTAGTGACCCTGTAAGTAATATAACTTTGTTTATTAACTGTTTGTGTATTATTTAATTTTGGGCGTATGTTTCTTAAAAAACAAGTTTTTTATTCTTTATAAACTAAAATTAAAACTAAAATTCTCACTAAAAAAAAAAAAATGTATATATATAAATATATAAAATATATTTATATATATATATATATATATATATATATGTAATAATAATATAAAATTAAATTTTTGATAACTATAAAATACTTCGATAATCAAATGTTCAATATAATAAATCAAATAAGGTCAAAGTTTATTGTGCTTTAGCTTTAACTTGATTTTAAAGCTTAAATTAAAAATTTTACAGATTAAATTATTAAATTAAATTATTATTAATTATTATTAAATAAATAAATAAATAAATAATTAAAAGTCTTAGTAATTTTATTGGCATGTTTAGGCAATGCATATTTCATGGAAAATGGGGTTGAAACTAAGAGCATTGTTCGATACAACTTGGCAGTTCTTGTGAAGCCTTCCAGTTCAACATTGAATGTTGATGTTACACTTGCTGCATATTGGGTAACAAATGCGGACAACATTGTGTCTCATAATGCTGCTGCAGGATGTAGTCATTTTGGGTTTTGGTATCAGATGTTTGAACATCCGGATGGACCCTCCTTTGATCGAAACATTTGCCCGAGGTATTTTGAATTTCAAATTTTTAAACTCGAATTAAATAAAGGAAATATGATGTTTTTATGTTTTTGAAATAAATTCTTGTTTTTCAGTATTGGTCCTGAATACGGCATTTTGATTCTAAAAACAAAATTTTCTCAAAATTTGCTCACTAACCTTTTTTAAAAGACTAATTAAATTAAGTTTAAGGGCGGATTATGCATTTCCCCTATCTATTATAAGGGCACTGACTTACCATGATTGATTATTAATGTGGCTTAAGAAGTTCTAATTGTGTGCGTATATATTATATAATGATCACCTTTGAGACTAAAAATATATTCAACCTATGCTTTCAATTGTTTCAAGTACAACTATATAAATTGGTAGCATAAGTTATATTCTTAGACGAAACTAAATCATCAGCTTAAATAACAGATTCTAAATTTTAGTCAGCAAATGCTTATAGCATTCTCAGTATGAACAGTGATATAAAACCAGAATACCAAACAAAACTGTGAAACTGTGTAGAAACATTGGCCAGTGGATAAAGCCAAGCTATCAAACATCAAACTACTGTCTGAAAAACATGAAATTTTATTTGTGTGAGGTCATTAATGAGTCACGGTGATCCTTTCATTGCAGCTTTGCTCGTACTTTCCTTGCTGAAAAGTCGTTGAAAGTTTACTTAATTGATTTTTTGATTTACTTAATTGATTGTCATTTTGATTTTGCTCTTCAAGTGACTGTTTTTGGGATATAAAGTAAAGGTTTTCTTGATTTTGTTTGCTGTAGGATTTAAAGAAAAATTTTTGTATTCAAGTAATTGTGATAAATATTTCTGCTAAGGCTTGAAAATATTATTCATTCATAACAGCCGTAATTATAAGCAAGTAAGCCTGAAGATTGATAGATTTCAGATATTTTCTGAAGAAATGATATTTGCTTGAGCAAATTTCTGAAATTTTTTCAATATCCAATAAATAAGTTTAGTTATGGTGTTTCAATCATCACAATGAGTTTTATAAAATTTTTTTGGTTTCAGCCAAAATTTTATAATTCAACGATAGTGAAATTTTTTTATTAGAAAATAAAATTTCTGATTGCTTGGTCATGTTGACCATTTTGAATAATTTTTCTCCTGTCTATCCAAAAGTTAAAAAATTTCATCTTCCAATCATGCTAAATATTTCTGGTTTTACCTTCACTTTCATTCAGGAAATATAATCCATTATAACTTCAGTTTGATATTTTTTTTGCCTTTCTCCTAAAATTTTCTTTTGATATATAAAACAACACAAGTTAAGCGATAATAAATATAAAATAAATACTAACAAAATAATAATAATAATAAATAAATAAATATAAATATAAAAAGGATTTTCAGCTTAACATTAAGATAACATTTTTTTATTCTTGTTTTTTATTATTTTTACAGAAAAGTTCCACTGCTGGAATTCCAAAATAACACTGCACACTCCATTGGTAGAATAGGTCTTTGGATATTCCCAGTTTACCATCCAAGTGAAAGTGGAGATTGTAATGACAATAGTCATAAAGAAGCTAACTTTACAAGTTTGATAGCTTGGAATAACAACAGGGGTGCGGAATGTGTGGAATGTGGCTCTGTTAGGTATACTATTAATGTTTATAAAAGATTTTTTTTGGCTTTGTTTTTATATCATATGAACTCAACTGAAACTTTCACATTGATACTTAAAATATTTTATCTCTAAGTTTCTATTGAGATGCAATTATTGATCTGTTTCTCAATTATTTTTTTTCTTTTATTCTTGCACAAAATAAAAGGTTAGAAAAAGTCTCAAAATTATTAACCTGTGTGATTAAATCCACAAATTTTTTCATGGTGTATAGTCGTGTATTGTGTAATACACCATACACGACTATACACCATGAAAAAATTTGGCCATATTCATTTGTTTCTGTAGATTTTAAAAGTGGCCTTTCGAAACCTTTCTATCAGTGGGTTGCTTGTATTATTTTGGGGTTATATCAAATTTTTTACTTGATTACGATTTAGTGCATAAAACTTAGAGTGCTCCCATCTGCCCATATAGCTTTTTGAATATGTTTTTATTTGAACTTTCTTGTGCAAAACTATTTAAATTTTATGTAATATTTTTTTTAGATTCAGTGATTTTATAATGCTGGATAACTTTGATGTAAGAATTAGGTACACCCAAGCAAATTCTAGAGATTCCCCTTGGAGTGGAGCAATGATTGCTTCCAGTTTAATAATTGGTAAATCTGAACTATCTACAAGTTGTACAAAAAGTGGAGTACATCTACCTTTCTCTGCTCGGCTTACAGTTAAGAATACTACATTTGTCAATTTTGATCAGGATAATTGTACAGTATTTTTGACGTGTGCAGACTGCAAACACAATGATGGTGGTGCAGAAGTGCATACAGATAAAATTTATTAACTCACCAAATAAAGTTTCATTTCCATTTTTTTCAGCTACACATAATCTTGATATGGATGGTTCTTTAACAGGTTTAGTTGCTAATTCTACGGTGGTTGCAACTTTGGAAACATTAGATCCAAATGATTGCACTCAAAACGATCCTGTTTCAAGAGGCATTAGTGGTTCAATCTGTAAGACAAGTCAAATTGCAAAGATAGCTATCAATAATCTTTACCCATCATCTATGAATGAAAAAGATATATCATTTGAAAATGAACATGGGAAACAGTCATATAGTTGGAGATTTAAATCCAAGACACATTCACAAGGTTTTACAGCAATTTTACCTGTAGGAGAAAACTATACAGTATCTTTTCAAAACTCAAGTCAATTGACAAACATTTCATATACTGCTATGGTTTATGAACTTAATCATGATGAAAATATGCCTCGACCTCCCAATGCTAACGTATGTGATGATGATGATGATGAGGTAATAGATGTTAATTGGAGTGACGAATCAACATGGCGCAGTGCTTCGATGGAAAAACCTTCTGGTTATATGAATCTAACTATTCCTACTCTTGGAATTTGCTGATAGATGAGAATATTGGTGCGACATTTGATCAGCTAGCAATATATGGGAATGTTTCATTTAAACATGGTATGAGTCACACTCTAATAGCAAACATAATTCTAATATCTGGTCAAAGAGGTGCGTTATGGGCAGGTACATCAAACAACCACTTCAGAGAAAAAATTTTGATACAACTATCTGGTCACGACAAAACTCCTGATATGCCAATTAATAATGAGCTTAATGTTGGTGCAAAAGCGATAGGTATATTTGGACGCTTTGAACTTTATGGCATTCCTCATAGAGTAACTTGGACTCGCTTAAAAGAGAGCATGCTTGTTGGTACTAATGAAATTGTATTAGAAGAAAATGTTGATAATGACTGGCATGTCGGTGATATGATTATCGTTACAACTTCAAGCTTTCAATCAGAACAAACAGAAGAGTTTATTATCACACTAATAAACGGAAATATATTAACTGTTTCCTCTCCTGCTAGGTTCACCCACTCTTGTTTAGTTGTTCAATTTGGTAATCAAGACTGGCATATTTCTGCAAAAGTTGGTTTGATTACACGTAACATTGTAATTGAAGGATTAGAGGATGTTGAAGAACAGCCATTATCTTCTCAGTCGTTTGGGGCTCGGGTAGTTGTTGGTACATATAATCTTGAAGAAAACTGTACTTTTACTGGTTCTGCTGTATTTGATAATGTTCATTTTAAAAATGGTGGTCAGTATGGCTTCACTGATAACGATCCAAGGTAATTATTTCAAACAATTTTAGACACTAGCTGAATACTTCAGGTCCCCACACAAAAATTCACTTCTTTGAGTCCATGTCTGCAAGTGCTCATCAATTTTTTTTACATAAAGTTGAAACTCAAAATTTTTAATATCTTTTGAGTGCAAGAAAGAAAAATTAGGGTGAGTCCCATGGGTTAGGTGAAAGAATTGTAGTGAATGATCTAGTGCATAATTAAGATGGCATTGGGATCTGCATGCATTTTTAATGACTGCCTTTGGAGGCAAAAAAAGTCAAGGTAGTTGGGGTGTTAGCTAGGATTGATTGTTGTACAGCAGTTTTGCCATAATTGGGAATTTTTCCCTTAACCCTGGCTGCCTCATGTAAGCCTTCCACAATGGGGCTTACTGAAAAAATATTGACTTAAAAATTGATATCTAGGTTGACTAGAACAGAAAAATAGAGAATAACTGGTAAAACTCTTATCACTGAAACTAAGAATTTTTTCTGTCGCCTTCCGAAAAAAATTGCCAAATTATAATTTAAACCATGCAAGAATAATTAAACTGCAATGCTTATTTATTTCAATTATTTCCACTTCACTAACAAAAAATGTGAATATTGTACTGATATTTATATAAAAATGATAATTCATGCAATTTTTTTTTAACACAGAATATGTAAGAATAAGTGAGATTAGCTGGTAGTATAGTATAGACCCCTTTATCTATAATTAAAATTTTATAAGTAGCAATTAAAAGCTCATCTTCATTGATAAGTGTTTTTTGAAATTACGTGTTGATTAATAATCTCCATAGCTAGAAAAAAAATTCAATCAAAAATATAAAGTCTTCAAATAGCTAATTTAATAACCAATGAAATTCAAGTAGCTAATTTAATAACCAATGAAATTCAAGTAGCTAATTTAATAACCAATGAAATTCAAGTAGCTAAGTATTATCTTTAAACTTTCTCTTGATCATGATTTATTTTTGAATAATAGAATCAAAAGAAAATAATAAAATGGGAAAATATTAACATAATAGAATAATAATAAAATTAAAAATTAGTTCAAATTTATTTAAAAAAATGATTTATCTGAAATGATTTATTATATTTCAATATTATTTTTATATATAAAATATACATTATATTGTTAACCTTTAATTTAATAGTTTCTGTGATTTTTGAGAAACTGGTATTTAAGTTTGGAAAGTTTCAAAAAATATATGTTTTTTGCAAAAGTATGTATCTTGCCTTAGTATATAAGTCAAGCCTTTTACCTAAACTGTAGTGAAATTTAAAATTATAACATTAACAGAATATTTAGATAAAGCTTCAAATAAACAAAAAAAAAAACTGGCCACAAATTCTACAGAATCAGATAAATAAGGTGTAGTAGAACATTTTTGTTGAAAGTGCCAAAGAGTTACAAACGCTAGAAAGAAGAATAAGTCAGTGAATAAATCAACTTTTTCTTCTCTTTGAGAAAAGTTAACTTATAAGCTTTTAAAACAAAAAAAAAAAAAACTCACATGACACAACTCAGAATTTTCTGATAAAAAGAACAGATAAAATTATTTTGAAAATTTTTTTTTCATTGAATAATTTTAGCTCTGCTTACTTAAGCAAAATATTAAACTTTTGGATAAAGATTTAGCCTATAAATTAAAAAAAAATATTTTTTAATTTTCTACAATGTTGTTACTTATAAAAAAGGTTTTTTTTTTTTTTTTTTGGATTATTTAACAAATAATCTTTCTACCTTCAATTTTTCTTCTCAGCCCTATTTGAGACAAAATTTTATTTATTTTTTAAGAAATTTCTCTTAATTAAATTAATTAATTAAAGTCTTAAAGTAAAAATGAAAAAAGATATCTGGTGTATAATTAAGATAAAAAGAGGTATATATACTTAAGGTAGATCAAAAGCAACCAAATAAATATTATAAGGACTTCTTAAAACGAAAGCACTTATATTTAATTTTACAGATATTCATTGGTTTACAAGGATCTTGGGAATGATGGACAGTATTCTAAAGTTGAAGGTTGCTCATTCAGTGGAGGGTTTAATGGTGGAATTGCTGTTTTAAATACTAATGAATTACTTATGGATAATAATTTGATATACCAAACAGTAGGACCTGCAATCAAGATGGGAGGAAGTAAAAATAAAATCATAGATAATTTAGTTGTCAGTTCTTTGTCAGAAAATATGTTTAAGGTAAGAATGTTTTTTTGAAAGAAACATGAAAACCTGATTTAAAGAGAAGTTTTTCTTTATAGTTTCATTGTATTTAAATGACTTTTTATACTGCTTAGCACTTAAAAATTAAATTAATTTTTGTAAATTTTTATTGGTAACTTCTTGAATAATTTTTAGACTCCACGAGAGTTTAATTTAATATTTGTAAAGGAAATAGTAAAGTGTCTTTTCGCTTACCTTGTATGAATAAAGTTTAAAAATTCATGACCTTTCAAAATAATGCCTATGCAAATTTGTGATTTGAAAATTATGAATCAATTATTAATTAATTGCCTAGAAAATATTTGGTATTTTTTTGCACAGTAAGCAGAAACTATTTATTAAAATGTTGATCCTTGCAAACGATTTGATATAGCATACCTCTGTATTATACCTTTGTATTAATCGATGGTTCTACTAATAAATGACGTCTTAGAATATATTTGTTTGATGGTTTTAATGTGTATAAATTTTAATAAATTTTTGGCGATAAGTTGTGTTTACATTTGAACATAAAAGTAAGAGTTTGAAAGATATTAGGTTTGTATACATTTAGATAAGACGTATATAATATGCATGAAATCAATAATGGATTCAAAAAATTGGCCTTTCCCATTAAAGTTGATCTGTGGCATGGTAGTCTAAGATGCTAAACCACAAGGTTGTAATTAGTACCTTTTTCATTAGTTAGATGCTATTTTTTATGAAAAGATTTAATTATTATAAAAATTTAATTATATAATATTTAATGTTTTATATTTTTTGCAATGTATCGAATTCTATAAGGAATTCTATCTTTATTCAAATGGAGAAAATATTAAACTGAATGCATAGCTTGTTAATGAGGTAGATAAACTTATTGTATAATAACGTTCTTCAAAGGATAATTAATGTCTTGATATAAATGATATTTTTTATTTTGAGTATATTTATGTGTATAACTATTAATTTAAATTTGGCGGTGCTTTCGTTGTATTTTTCCTTTTTCACACTCGTTTGTTTTGTGTTAAGTTGTGGTCATTGTGGACCAGATTTTTTTCAGTATTTAATAAAAAAATTTATATGATAATAAATGGATCAAAATGCATCACTATATAAAGATTTGCGAAAGCATGGCAACAAGCTTTTTGGCAAGCAAAAGTTTAAAAAAACAAAAACTATGCTCTAACCAGGAATCGAACCCAGGACACAAAAATGGGAATCTTGTATGTTACCACTGCACAACCAGCAAGAATATATGCAAGAATTATCATAATTTCATGTAATATAGTTATATTTGTATCTGCAGAAAAAAAACTGCAACAGAATTCAACATACAACAAGTTTTCTTATGCTACCAGTGATTAATAAACAATAAAGCTATAAAAAGAAATAAATTTTCTGTCGACAGTATTGAAATTGTTTTTGATTTGGTTTTGACTGGTAACCAACAGCAGACACATAATCTCTATTGTCTTGATTGAATTATTTTCTACTGTTCAAATATTATTAATAAAGAAATAAGGAGACGAAACAAAATATGAAAAAATAGGCGCAAATTTCTCCTCAAATCTTTCTCAAATCTGTCCCCAGGACCACTATGGAAATATAGCTTGCTGTTTGTTGGCCCCCATGTTAAATATAATGCTTACTTATGTTTTTGAATGAGCAATAGACTGTTTTATTTTTATGATTTACTTAGGTGTTTTTCATTAACTGAAAAACTGCTGAATGATCTAAAATTTATGAAATATTTCTTCAGAACATTTGTCAGTTATGGTAATTTATCATAATTTAAGTAAAAAAATGAAGGATAGGATAATTAGGAAAAAAAAGTGTTTCTTTGATGTTTATTAACAAAGTGTATGGGAAGAGCGTTTTTTTCATGAAATATTTCTACAAGATAAAGGGTTAAATCGAGCCCTCATCGAGTTCCATACAACAAGTACATCAAAAGTTATGATTACTTTTGTAAAATTGGAATTATGTTTAAAAGACATTCTTCGTCTGATACTACTGTATTTGGTAAAACCGATCTGCACCATAAGGGTTAAATGTAGTTGGTACCTTATAAAGCAATACGTCTAGACAGTAAAAGAATATGAGTACTGAAGAAATCTAAGTTTAATTTTTAGCATAATTTATTATTTACATTTCATGTAAATGCGTTAGTATGCTCAAAAAGCTATTTTTACCAAAGTTTTCACACCATATGAATCAAATACCTGGAAAATAACTGTGGATGTTCATAGTTTTGCCAAAAAATTTATTTGTCTCTGGAGAACATTGTCTTGACGCTTTGCATATGGACATTCCTATCATTAGGTTACACAAAGTTTGACTCATAAAGTATTATATCATGACTCTAAATTCCACCATTTATTCTTTTGATTCTGTTGTATGTAGCCCACCCACTGTTAATTATGTCAGTTCCTGGTAAAATCCACTGCTGTGTAGATAATATTAAAGTGTCTGAATTAGGTTTGGCAACCAAAAAATGTTTTTTGAGCTTCTTTCAATGCCATAAAAAACCCAGTGACACTCCCTCTACTACTTACTTAATCATCAAAAACTTGATTTTAACAAGCTTTGGTTCTATTTGGCAGATGATAACATTAATACCACTAAGCACCATAGGTTTGTTTATTAACTTTTCTTCTCAAGCAACCATTTCAAAATTGAACCAATGCAAAGTTGTGTGGTCGTGGGTAATGGCAAGTTCCCACTTTAAGTCTTTTTGATGGTTGGTACTGCCCAGAAATATAGCAGTAATACTATCTTTTGCAAAGTCAGGTGAAAAAAAATTCCATCTGTCATAGAAAGACTGAGGTTACAATCATTACATTTTCATCAAAAACCATGAATTCCTTCATTATAAGCAAAATTGACATGTAAATAACTGATTCAAATTTCAAATTCACGTAGCTTAATACTTTCTTGAGCTTTTTCCTTTAAAAAGCCTACAATCTTTAAAAAACAGAAACCTTTAGTGAATGCATTCATATTTGTAACTTTTTCTAGCTATTTTGAATCCGACATAAAAATACAGGATTGTTAACACTGCTTTTTATGAAATGTTTATCAGTAGTTTCTGCTGAAAATGCACTCTCTTTATCTTTTTTTTACAATGTTATCAACACACTTTAAAAAGTTTATCTTTTTCTGATCAGGTTACTATATCTTTTTTTTTTTGTTCATTACATGTGGTTCCTCTGTTAGCAGGCTCTTGTTACTATTACAATACAACAAAACTTTTGATGCAATTTTTAAAATTTTTTTAAAAACTGTTGAAAGTATGGCTTCTGGAGAATTCGCTCTATCATTTAATGTCCTTACCTCTTTTAGTATTACTAATATCAAATTCCTGTTTAAACATAAGCTGTTGTTTTTCTCTTTCTATCAAATTTTCCTCAGTCTTTCCCCAATACTGTTTTAAATGCTTCGGATTTACCGCATCTAACACTGACAAATAAATGAATATTTTCTTGCAGTCATCTTTGGCGTGACAGATTTTCCTATTATAAGTCTTCTTTTTGTTGTTACTAATGTTTATTCAATGCTTATTCTGAGAATTTTCCTTAGTTTTTGCCATATAACAATGTAGATTCAACAGTTAGTTGCAAGGGGAGTGTCAATTTATCTTTTTTTTTAGTGATGACTTTCATATTTTTACTTTTTTATGGGAAGGTATCCAATCTAGTGTTTTTAAATTTGTATGTATCTCATAGTAATATTTTTATAGATTCCTGAATTTATATGTTCAAGCACCTTGATTATTTCATTACATTTAGTTGTTAACTTTATTGGAAAAACTTGTTAAAATTGCATTATGTCTGTCTTATGTCATCAGTCTTCAAGTTTAATCCAATTTTATATGCTTCATTCATCTTTTTTCAAAATATTTTGTGGTTGCTTTTTTGAAGAGTAAAGGCTAAAGCTATATCTCCAAGAAAATCAAGGTCTGTTATCACTTTTGGAACATGTTTTTGAATTTTCTTAATGTAAGCTATTTTTGAAAAAGAGTTTTATGTGTCTATTTATTTATCTGTATACTGTAATTTAAAATACACTAATATTTTATATATCCAATTCTGGCCATTTGGCTGGTTTTTTTCTACCAAGTTAAAGTTCATTGGCATATTGAAGGATAGAATCACCTATATTGCATCATTTTATTAATTTTTAAGGATGAATACTATCAATGAATATAGCATATAGAGCTATAAAAAAAAAGTTTTTGCTTTAAAAATCAAAGTCGTTGTATCGTTTTCGCAGAAAATTAAAATTTTTACATTTTTCTTCTAATCTGTTTATTAGGTTTCAGGCTAGTCAAATGAAAAAGACAAAATAATTTTTTGTAAAAAATTTTGGTGCAAGAACTTGAACAAACAAATTTTGAAACAAATTAATCCGTGTTGTTTGTTCATTTCATACGTACAAGTTTTTGACATTCTGAAATGGAACGATATTTTGTGGCTAATTTTGGTTCATTAATTAGGCAAAAAATTATTAAAAATATTATTTGTAATCTGATGTTTTATTATTTTGTTGAGAATATGCCAGATATCATAATAATGTAAAAGATTTTTGTTTTAACCTCGCCTATATTATGGTTTAGGCTAATGCATTAAAATATTTATATCAAATATAGTTTAAAAGTGCTTTATTGAATATTATTAGCCTGAATTTATGTTACTTATAATTATTTGACATATTTATTCATATTTATAAAGATGTTTAAAACATCTTTATTTGCAATTATTAATATTATTGTAAATAAAGATTACATACGGAAAAAGAAATTTGTTTTAGTATTTTTATACTTGTTTTCAATAAGTCACTCCCTGCAAGGCTAGAAGCCACTACTAGGCAGGAAGCTAAAAAAGAGTTAAAACTCCAATTTATCGCACTGAAGTGATACTCATACATTGAATAGGCAATACCTAGATTTTAAACCAAGACCTTGCGATTGGGAATCAGATGCGTTACTAACTGTAAAGTTATTATTACAGGAATTAAGAATGATGCTTTGAAAGTAAAGAATTTTTTTTGCATAAATTTATTATTATAACTTTAAAAATTAGTTACTTTTAAAGAAATAAATTAATAACTCCTTTAGATAATTTAAGTCTCTCCCTATTTATTATTTCTGTATTATATCATTTGTTTATGTAGATTGATACACCTATCTCAGAATTTGATACAAAATGGCATGCAGCAATACAAGTAGAAACGGCTATTAGATTTACAATGAGAGGCAATTGTGTGTCTGGAAGCAAAAAAATTGGGTATCTTACTCGAGTTAGCGATAATGAAGCTAAAATTTCAGATAATGAGGTAAAAATATTTTAGTAAAATAGATTTTATTACTGGTTTCATAGTATAACTAAAATATAAAATATCTTTTCTCAGTTGTGTTGAAGCATTATTTGGGCCCACACAGTGGCAATTCTATAAATGCAATGCCGTAATTTTACATTAATCAGTTCTCAATATTCATTTGTTAGTTTGTCTTTAGCTTTTTCCATAAATTTTATTAGGCAAATGACTTAGTAAAGCTGAATTGAAAAATCATTTTAGTTTGATTTTTATGCAAAAAAGGATTAAAATTTTGGGTTTAGCTATAGTTTTTTAATATTGGCAATTAGGATTGGAGGAGTCCCAAAAACCATTGAAAATTCTTGTTTTTAATTACTGGTATAAAAGACTGTTTTAAAATTATAAATTTTTTTTTTAAATTGTTATTTTGGATAATTTATGAATTTTGGTCATAAATACATTTAATTTTGAACAAGGTATTATGGGATTTTATGGCGTTATTAGGAATTTATTAGTCACAATATTATTGAGTTTTGCTGAAACCAGCAGAGTCCTTGTTTTTTTTTCTGAAATTTTTCTCAAGGGTGACAATTTAAAATTTTTCAATTCTTGTTTTTTAGTGCTAGGCTCCAATGTGTTAATTTTGTGTCAAAAATTGGCATTTTCTATAATTTCATGAAATTTGTATTCTAAGTTTTTTTTTTTTGAATTGGCATGAAGTTAAAAACCATAGATATGTTTCACGTTTTATAAATTATGATTTTTAAAGAATTTGAAACATATTATTCTCAGATTATTAACTTAAAAAAAAAATATATATATATATATATATATAAATATATAAATATATATAAATATATATTATTATTAGATATTAAATAATGTTAATTGTTATTAATCCTCTTGTTTTTGTTTTTCAAATTTTCCTTTGCAGATTTTTCTTTAAATTCTCATATAATTCAAGACATTTTGAACTGAGCTAATAACAGAAACATGGTAATTTTCTTTTTTTAGGTTCATGCAGCGTTACATGGTGTCTATTTTAGAGAGTCTTTATCAGAAGATAGGTGGAAAATTGATGGCTTCCTCATATGGAAAAATTTCTATTATGGAATCTATGGGTATCCAAACAAAGATGTACTAGTTGAAAACTGTTTATTTGTGGATAATAAGATAGGAGTATTCTTAAATATACATGGGTTGAATCCTAAAGGACATGAATTCAAGGAGAGTTTAGTCGAGATTAAAAACTCAATGTTTATTGGCCGCTCGCGTAACTTTTTATTAGGTGAAGATGTGGGTGATAATGTTCCAAAAATTCCCAAAAATTTTCCAAAATATATATCACCAAGGCCATCTAAAGGTAAGTTGTAAAGTAATCTGTAACTAAATTTGTAAAAGACCAGCCTAAGAAGATTATTTAATTATCAAAAACTAAACAGTATACAACAGTGATAGTTGAGCATTTGTTCAAGTAAATTTTAACTTATATTACAGATGCGAAAAACAGCTAATGAGTTATTTGCTCTTTTTAACAGTACAAATGAAATTATTCAAAACTTTGAGAGTTAGCATTTGTTGCCTTAATAATTAGTTTAATTCATTAAGACATGATTTGAAAGCATTCTTAACTCATTAAATCCTGTGGGCCACTGTCAACGGCTTGAAAAAACATTGATTCTGAGTAACTTGGCCAGTGTTAATTCATAACTCGCTGACAGCGAGTGTATTACTGAATTTGATTTTTAATTATCGTTTTCACTCAATAATTATGCATAAAATTGGTTTAATAAGTTTGTAGTTTTATGTAATAGAAAATTTTAAGAAAGTGGAAATTTTTTTCTCCCTCAATTTTTATTTTTTTTCTCCAATACTTGATATCTAATAAGTAATAAATTTCCATAAATTAATTATTAATTATAAATTAAATATAAATAATTATAAATTAATCACTTTTAAAGGGCACTTGCTATTTATTTTGTTAATAAAAAAGCCCCTAAAAATATTGAAAAATAGGTAACCGTCATTTTATTATCCACAGTTTTTTATTATATATTTTGGATTAATCAAAACAGAAATTAATTATATATTATTTAATTGTAATAAATTAAATATCCAAGAATGAAATCAACATACGTATAAAAATTTACCAAAAAAACTAGTCTAGTAAATTTTGTAGAAAACTGACTGAGCTGCTGGTCTATGAAGTTGAAAAAACTGTTAGAGGTTAGTCAGGCTTGAAGTGGAAATAAGGACATGCAATAGAGAAAGTTTTTGTTTAAAGTAAAAACTGTTTAAATTGTTTTTGTTTTTATTAAAGCAGGTCTTTCTTTAATGTAAGTTTTGAAATCAAATGGTTCATTTTCAAGATTAAGCCTGTCTCATTCATCACGTTAAACTTAAGAAAATTGCTGTTTAAGTTTGTGGTTGTGATTTAATGTCAAGAAATGAACTGAAAATGGAAGATGGCCTCCTCTTTATTTGACTTCTGCCAAAACTGATAAGTTTCTTTGAATTCAAATTTGGCCTTCTCCCAATACCCAACAGCTATTGGTAATTTTTTTCTTTATGACACTAAAACTTTAATATTGGCAATTTTTTTATTATAAAAGACATTTCCTAGGTTTTCTCTTTTTTTTTTTTTAAATTATACCTTGGAATTAAACCTTTACTTGTTTTCACTTTCAATGCTCTTGAAAACAACTCAATTTAAATTCAACATATCTCATTATAGATAGGTAATAATTTTCTTGAGTTGAATATTACACTGGTTTTGTTTCTGAAAATATCCTACTCCCATCTTAAAGCAAAGTTTGAAATATACATTGATCTCCGTAGACTATAGTTATATTATTGTATTACTTGTAAACTTTGTCTAATAAAGATTGAATTAATAGATAAGCCAAAGACCATAAAATATATTTGATGCTCTTTGGCTAAGAAAATATGTTTGACTTGTGTGACAAATAAATCATAGACATAAGTAAATAAATAAATCATGCCTAATCTTATGCAAAATCAAGGAATCAATCAAATATCTTACAATCTGAAATTTCCTTTTTCCGCAGAAAAAAAAAGCTTACTTTTACAGTTTGCTTTGCGAACAAATAAGTCGATGCTCATTAAAATTTAAAATGTCATCAACATTTTTTAAGGTTTTAGAAATTAGAGTTGATATTTGAAAATTAACAAAATATAATTTTGCAAATTCATGCTAATTTTGAGAATAGCTATTATGCACAACATGGTGCTTCCAAAAGAACATGCAAGTCTTGATGAAAAAGTAGTTTTTTACAAAAAGTTTTGTTTTGTTTGATTTATATTTTGTTGATTTTGCTTATTCTTTCTTTTTCAGAAAATAATTTTTTTTTTGTGTACTTGTACTTATTAGCACTTTTTTTCAAATATATTTTTTTTCTTTAGTTGTAATTAGGAATTTTGAATTTTTATTCAGTTCATCTTTGTAAAATGCAGTGTCACAAAGCTAGCTAACACCCTGGCTTAAAATATAAAATTACTTTAAAAATTTGGTTCCAGTCTCCATGAGATTAGTTTATAAACACTGAAATAAAAGTAGATAATAGAATCTAAGCACATTTAAAAAAAATTTTGACAAAAATTCCATAATATTTAGGTACACAATTTGAAAAAAATTTGAAAAAAAATTATTGAGCAGCTCATTAGATGACTAAAGATTAAGTAAAATACTCAATGTTAATGAAACCATGTGAAACAAAAACATAAAATATTTTTTTTTTGTTAAAAAAATTTGTACACTTAAAAAAAAAATTTTCAGACTAAAAATTCTAAGTGAAATCTTTTACTAATATTTTTTTCTGTACTTTCTCATTTATTTCTGGTTTTCATTTTGTTCTAAACAGTACAGGAAAAATTTGGAAATATTTAACTAGCCTTTTTGTTATTTTTCTGCCACTTCAGTTGGTATTTTTTTTTTGTTTGTTTTATTATTTAGATTTTACAAACTGTATTTTTAAGTTTTTTATCTATTACAATAAAGCCAACTTGTCTATCCAGATTTATACCTGGATAACTAGTTGGTAGAACATCAAGACCATGTGTTCAAAACTGGGTATCACCCAGTAGAACTTTGGTGCAGTATGTTTAGAGTTTTAACTCCTTTAGCGCCTGCCTAGTAGTGGTCTCAAGTCTTTCAGAAAGTGATTTATATTTCAAAAAAAAAAGAAAAAACAACTATATCTTCCATGTTTCTGCCTTCCTACCTAAAATTTACATATCATACTGATAAAATTTGAGTCCCTAAACAATCCCTTGATAAGCTATTTATGATGGTGAACAAGGGGGGAATGTTGCAATCTTGTCAAGTATGTTTACAGCATCGAGAGGAGGTGCTCCACTAGAATCATGGAAAGATCCAATGTCTTATCCTGCTTTAGGAGGTTTATGCAAGATTAAAAATGTTACATTTCAAAATTTTACAGATAACAAAGAAGATTATATTTGGATGTCAAATCCAATTTATAATGATATTATTCACCCTGTTACATTTGAAGAAATAGAATATGTTGATGCTGATACTGCTGCTTCTTCTTCTAAAGTAATAAGTTATTTGTGTCTCTCAAACTGTGTCTAGATCGAGCAAGGTGAAACCAAAATATAGTTGTAGAAACATTTTATGCCTCTCAAACTGTGATTTGTAAATGCTGAAAACATGCAAACTTGTTTGAAAACTATTTTTTGGCCCAGCGTGTAAAAAAATATATGTAAGTTGGAAGTATGTTGGAATACTAAAGTATATCCATCGTGTTGAATCGTGCATATCATTAAGCCTTCGGAAGAAAAACATGAGTCTCTTTTCTTTGATAGAGGATAATTGTATTCCTGAATTAACATTAACAATAAGCATTTTCAACATGTTAGTTAAATGCTATCAGAAGGATTTCATTTTAGCGTCCAGTGAATTAAAAGAACTATGGCCCATAAGATAATACCACTGCTAGATAATCCATTTACATCAAAAACTTTTGGGAAAAAACCTTTTTTTTTAATTTCATTATTTTTCCTCTGAATTCATCATGGAATAATAAACAGCTAAAGTATCATTATTAATGTCATTATGGGAATAAAGAACCACTCAGCTGCTGTATCTTTGTTTACGACCTGTTATGACCCTATTTTTCAATGTCAGCTCTTTAGTTCATTATACTGAATGGGTTTGCAGTGATATAAAGAAAAATTGTTAACTTTTTTTTTTTTTTAATTATAAAGGTTCAACATAATAAAGCAGCCATAAAGCTATAGTTGTTAAAATTTTGCATTTAAAACTAGAAAGACTTAAAATTAGCATCTCCAGACTTTACATTGGATCAAACCATAGAACTCCTTTTAAAAATTTGTATTTGTTTCTACTAGTAAAGTTTTTTGCATTTTAACTATAACAGATTTTGTAATTCTTCTCCAGAAATTTTTTTGGCTCGGTTACCTTGTGCCTTTTCGCTTTTTTCGCAGCACTAAATTATCCGATTCTTTTTTCCCTAATCTCAAGTAGAACTTATCAGTTAAACTTTTTGTTTTTCATTAAACTTTTTTTATTTGATTCCGTTAGGCATCAATGTTTCAATATTTTTTTTTGTCTTTTCTAAATCAGGTTTTTTTATTTTCCCTGTTCTTCACAACTTATACTTATAACTTTACCATGGCTCTTTTAATCAAATTATTTATTTTTGCTCTAATGTTTACAACACTGAATCAAGCCTATTTTTTTTTCTGTTTCATTGCAAATACTATCCGAGTTTTGATGTTTGTACACACATTACATCCCTACTAATATCAATGATAATTCTTTATGCTAAACTACTGGTGGTTTTTTTTTACCTTCCACATGTTTTGCACATTTTATGACCATTTTCAATTCCTTTTTAAATTCCTATTTTACTTTTTGATGCATTCCTTGTCTTACTTTCCATATATTTTTACTTTTCTGGGCAACCTGTAATTGGTAATGTCGTTTTCTTGTGTACATTTTTAAAAATCTTTAAATATGGCCATTTCTTCACTGACATTTATACATTTTTTAAAAATTTGGTAATTATTTTATTATTATTGTATTGTTATTATTTTATTTTTTTTGTGTATGAAAATATGTTAAAAGACCATAGAGAGCATCTTTTGAAACAAATTGCCTCCTGCTTAAAACTCTTGTTTTTTGGTACTGGACCCAAATAGGACTATTTTTTAAAATTAAAATGATGTTTTAAATTTTTTTCAAAATAAAATTTGTTTTTTGAAATTTTGTATGAAATTTCAGGACTAGGGAATCTATTCACCCAAATAACAACCAATTACAGTCTTTTAATTTTTTTTTTGTTATATGGCTCAATCCAGGCCTGGTGCTTCGAATTTCCTTTTTCAGAAGAAAAGTCAAGTCGTTTTAAATTTTTGTGAATTTTGACAAAAAATTTTAGACTCTGTATGTTTAAACTAATATTTAATTTTTATTTTATTTTTAGCTTCTTCATCTCACTCCTATCACCAAATGGATAAACCCATCAGATTGTGTTGATATGGACTGTGATGCTCGTCGAAAAATATTTATTCAAGACCTGGATGGGACCTTTGAACCAAATTCTTTTGTTAAAAAAACATTCTTATCAAAGTCTGATTACGGCTGGGGTGGAGATCCTGTATGGGGATTAGGTTAGTTTATTGTAATATTATCACTTGTCAAGTAAATTTTGCACCAAATATACAGGAAAACTAAAAATTAATATTTTGTATCTTTTATTATTTATCTTAACTTTTTTTAAATTATAAAAATATATAAAAAGATAAAGATTTTCTCAAATAACTTGTATGAATGTAATAAAATATGTAAAAATATATAAAAAGTTATATATATATATATACATATATTGTACAAAATGATTTATAACCTTGCATAAGTATACATTAGCAAAGAAAATTTTGGTATTGCTGCTGAAACTTAGCTTATTCAAAAAGAAAAAGTAAAATTGACTTTTCTTAGACAGATGATGAGCTGCAACTTCTACAAGCATTTATTGGTTATAAATCAAAATGTGATTTTGAAGGCGAAAACTGGGAGTCCAGGCAAAACAAATATGAATTAATTTGTGACATTTTATTGAAAAAATATCCAGAGGACAAAGAAAAGTACCAAAAAAAAGAATCAATAAATTTCATGTGGCTGCTAATTTTATAAAAGAAAGGAAAGTGGAGGCGGATGGGTTGTTTTCATATTTTATGATCTGTGTACTAGGATTTGTGTACAAGCTTGAGGGGCTGATTTCCAGCAGTCACAAGTATTTCAAGTGGAATAGACTCGTCATTGCATACGGAATATCCAACATACGAAATGATATAGATAATTGACTTAAACAAAATAAAGAAGCTCAAAATGGGCGTTAGTAACTGCCGTGAAAAAGTATGAGAAATGCTGAAAAATAGTAAAGACCAAAAAAATGAACAACAAAATTAAGCCAGGAGAGTAAATTAATCCAGCTTACGCAGGATTATTTATTGTTAAAAAACAATTCATTAAAAAAATAGAAAAAAATGACAAGGAACGATGAACAATCTTACGTTGAGCATTGGTAATGCTATACAACAAAGCAATGGACTTGTTACAGTAGCCATACACCAACAGCATGCAACTTGTTCAGGACCCCTTAAATTTCAGTGAATATCATATGGTTTTTTTTTTTGACACCACATCAAAATTATTACACGACCCTCCTACAACCCCTATTTAGATCAGAACTCGTACCAACGTGTGGAAACAGAGAGAGATAAAGAAAGACAAATTATTTAAACTTAAAACTAGTTTATAAGAAACGTAACTTTCTATTTTTGTATTTTCTTTTTTTTTGTTAGTTTATAGTTTTACTGAAATAACTTTACATATACTTGTCTAAATGATTTTCCCCAGTTTTTATTATTACTTATTTCATATCCATTATCCATGGCTGATTGGAAATTAAATTCATACTTTAAAGCAGCATCGACTTTATGTTGGCTAATGGATTCTTTCCTTTCTTTGCAAAAGTTGTGGAGTACAAAACAAGCATAAATAATTATGGTAATTCTTGTTAAGTTGATGTCTCTCCTTAAACACCCAAATCGAGCTTTTAAACTAACAAATGCACATTCTACAACCATTCTTGCAAAGGATAAACACTACCCAAAAAAGTGTTCTGGTTGATTTTTACCACCATTGATAAACTCTTTAATAAAAGTGGCAAAAGAGGGTATGCAGGATCTCCCAAAATACAAATTTGAATAGCAGGTTCTCCTTTTACAATAAAGCGTTTATTTATACTTTGCTATTGTTAAATTTCTGAAATATTTTTCGGCATAAAAGCGTGTTTACATTACGAATTTTTCCGTTATGAAAACCTATCTGATACATAACGTATCACTTTTGAAAGCGTTGCGTTATGATAGCTATCCAATATGAAAATCATGGGGACATATTTAGTTTAAAGTGTAAACAGAAGGCCTATCCGATATGTTTTCATTTCGTTATGATAACCTATCCTATATGGTGGAAACATGATCTGTTATTTTTCATGTTTTTTTATGAATTAAAATATAAATAGCAAATATCTAGCATATCTAACATATAATAACACTTTTAAAATTCAGTTCATGGTTAGAAAATGCTTAACCTTCATGGTAATAATAATATTGATAAAATTATTATAAAACCCAACTTATTCATCTAAAGTGAATTAAAAAAAATAACTTTAATAGCCTACTTTGAATTTTCTAGACCAAAAAACATCTAGTACACAAATAGATCGTTATGTTATAATTCCAAAGTGATTAATATTAAAATGTTAGGGTAAATTTTAGGGTAACTGTTAAATTTTGAGGGTCTAGTCAGGTCCTGCTGTGCTTATGCACTATATTTTGATATGACTATCTTATATATTTTGATATGATTATCATATGTATTTTTAAAAATTTTTATATACGATTTTATTTTTTAAAACTTTTTAGTTATTTACAAATTTTCAGATGCCCATAAATTCTTTATCGGAAACCTAGGGATAGGGAAAGTTTTCTTAATATTTTCCCAGATGCTAGTGCCATTGTTTTGTGAAAACAGGGAGGGAATATTAACATATAAATTTTAATATGATAATCTTTCATTCTTTCTAGATGATTCTCGGATACCATTGGCGATGTTAGCTAATCCAGATGGTACTAAAATTGATGCAAGTGAAAAATATCCTTTTCATGGCATCTTTGTTAATAATTCTGATTGCTATCTTGATGAAAATTTTAGTCAGAGTACTGCAGATCCAACCATTTTTCGATGTAATGGTGGTACCAACTATGCAATGTTGATAATTGAGAGTTTAGATGCAGACACTGAGACAAGACGACTTTCTCCTATTGCAATTGCCACCGGTGGTTTTATAGATTTAATAAATGGTCCTCAAGATCATGGCTGGTGCCATGGTTACACATGCCAGGAACGTTTGTCAACTTTCCATGATGTTGTTGCCCTTGGTTTGCACTATGAACTCTATATGACTTCATTTAATCCTGACAAAACAAGATTAACCCTCCTTAATAGCAATGAAAATGACTTTGTATCATTCGAAATATATTACCCAAAAGCATTTGGTGTTACAGTTATACAAGATGGTTGGTTTTATATCTTTTTTTTACATATAGACTTTTCCATGAAGAGTTTATTATTTTAATTTGTTCCTAAACAAACATTTTTTGCGAAAAATGTTTGTTTAGGAATAAAGCTGATTCTTTTAGTCTAGCTGATTCTTATGATTTTAAACATTTCAAACAGTAAAATATTTATTAGAAAAAATCACTGAGTGCTTTCCAGATTTAAGTGCTACCTTCTGTCCAGGTACTTCCTTGAAAGAAATTCTACCTAAGTTTAAGTGCTTCCTGGTTTAAACATTCTTCTGTGGTTTAAGAGCTTCCCTTTTTCAAAGATTTTACTATTTCAAGGCCTTCATTGGTATAAGCACATTCCTGATTTAAAAATTTTCTGATTTAAGTGGTTTTTTGGTTTAGGCCCTTCTCTGATTTGCACCTTCTCTGATTTAAGCCTTTTTAAACGCTTCATTTGCTTGAAGATTTTTAGCCTTTTTTACATTTGATAAACAAACTTGTTTGATTGATCAATTGTTTGAATAAGTGTTATTAAATTATAACATGCAGAAAGGTTTAAACCTCCTCAGCTAAGTCCATTTAAGAAAGCATTGAAATATCAGAGAATATTGACAACATTTTAGTTGATTACTTTCGTAAATCTACAATGGGCACACATTAATGCAGTACTACACTTTCGGCTACTTACCATACATCATTTGAACCTCAGTTTTTTGGGGTAAGCCAGTGGTCTTAATGAGTCTGTATAAGTTTTCTTCTTAACTGTTGGATGAAAAGATAAGAAATATAAGGTGAGTGATTTGCCAGTAGAAATGTATACATACTCATGGCCAAAATTTGATTCCTATAGCATTATTATGTATGCAAATGTTTTCGTGTTGTATATATTATTATCAAATAACACACTATGCTGTTTAAAATATGTTTGCTCAGAATTTCCATGGCACTCATTTTGTTTTGCACATTATAACATAAGCAGTTGTTTGGGTGAACTTATCTTCCGTTGAGTGCTAATTGTTTCTTTGCATGGTAACTGCTGAGTTCTTATTTTAACCCACGTTTTATTTTAGGAACTTCGATACAAGGTAAACAGTCAATGAATGATTTTTATGACTCTGAGGAGTCTGGTGCAAATTTTTTTGATATCAACACTCACTTGCTGTATGTTCTTTTGAGAGGAGGATCAACTCAAATAGATATATTAGTAACTGACATGATTCAGGTGCTCTTTATTTTATTATCTTTTGCAGAAATAATATAATAATGGTACATTTGCTTGAAAATACTTTTTGATTAATACAGGTTTTGGCATAGATTAAAACATTAAACATATTACACATATGTGTTATATGTCTAATATGTGTTATATTTCTGCCAAAAATCATTTAAAAAAAAAAATTAAAAAAAAGTCATGTGTCTTAATTTAAACCTTTGCTAAATTATAAATATTTATTTATGGAATATATATAAATTATAAATATTTATGGAAATCTAAAGAAGTTACTTTTCCTCATCACCAACGTTTTAATGTCAATAGCTTTCTTGGGTAGAAATATTTGCTGACAAAATTGCAAAATTTTAAGGAATGGTTTTAAACAAATATTCTACTCCGTTTCTTTTGGAATGAATACTTATACTGGCAGAATAGTAATATTAAATTATATCTTGTCAAATGTTGCTTACCTTTGCCTTGTTAAATATTTATTTTGGTTATATACGTATGTTTACATTTTTGTACTATAGGGACTTTGGGCACATGTTATTCCAACAGGAATGTATTTTGAGCACTTGGATTAATAAAGTTTGAAAATCATCAACTTTGAGAAAATAGAAAAATTTTTTTTTTGCAGTACTTTATACTTAGCAAAAAAACTGAATAACTTGAGAAGTAGATGATCTTTCTGTTTCTAATTTTGTGTATGGACTGAGGATATGTATAGATCGCATAATACAAATTTGAAACAGGGAAACTATCTCCAAGCATCGCAATTTTTAAGCTTGTACTTAAAAAAAGTGATATTAAAAAAATATGTATATATATATTCTTTATATATTAACGCATCCATTCCATCTGAAATTTTGTTTCACATACTTATAGCTATAAACAACAGATTAATTTAAAAATAAAAATTCTTGCTTTATAGCTGGAAATTGGAGTTGTTGTTAGTAATGATGAATTCTTTGGTGAAAGACTTGTTGACAACCTTATTGCGTTTTTTGGATTTGAACTGCATCAAGTACGAAGAATGAATATTGTGTCAGTTAATTCTCGAAGAAGAATGTATGTATGTATGTATGTAATTATGTATGTATG
>JAUZNK010040855.1:0-17213 GCA_035046665.1 Euphysa ruthae
ATTGTTGTGACAAACAATTTTTGTGCCTATCCTTGCCACCATTTGTTTTTATGTTAATGTTCTTTTATTATTATTATATATATATATATATTTTTTTTTTTCTGTTGTCTTGTAATTTTCATATCTAATGTATATTTGTTTGTGTCAGAATAAATACTTACTTACTTACTTACTTAGGTATGCATTTTTTTAAATTACAATTTATCATAGAATACGATTTTTTAAGTGAAATTTCCATTGCAGATATGTAAATAGCCTAAAAATTGGTTTTTCTGAAGCCATTTTTTTCACCATTACCCATAGAATTCAAAACAGAAGATTTTACTGCAGTTCTTGACCCTAATTATTACCCTAAATGGGCTAGAAATGACGGAAATTTAGCCGTTTTACGGCTGTAAAACGGCTTCTGTTATAAAAATAACAGAAACAGCTATTGTTGTTTTTTTGCCTCGATAACCTCGTTTTATGTGAAAAATCGAGAAGAAAGCATATTTTGAGTTTAGATATTTATATGGTGTTTTATGCGAAGGTCGAGTTTTTTCTAGTGTTCTCAGCTATTTCTTTAAAAATATTATCACATGGGTGGCAGTTATAGAAAAAAAAGATCAAGACAAGTTCACAACACAAGTAAAAAGAAATTCAAAGCAAACAAATACACGAAAAACGATTTTTTTGCCAGCTACTTCTTCATTGAAGAGTGATGATGTTCCTCGATCATATTCAGCAAAGAAATTAGCAATAAACAATTAGACAATTTTAACTTTATAATGAATTTTTCACTGCTTGGGTATATTATTAGAGTGCTTAAATTTCCCAATATGTGTGGCAAAAGCGTTGATTTTTCATGTAGCCTCGAAAAAAAGTTTGGAATTTGTTTAAATTTTGAACGTTACTGCAGTACGTGAGAGTGGAAATTAAACTTCAACACCTCATCTACTTTTGTTAGAAAAGAGGAAGCCATTGGTACTACTCCACCTTCAAAAGGTCGAAAGCCTTTTGACATTAATAATCGAACGGTTATTGCATTTCGGGAAATCGGTAAAGATTTAGCGGGAATCGAAAAGTTTTTTGGTGTTATGAATATGTTTCCAGCAATGAGCAAAAAAAGTTATAGCGACATTGTACACGACATTGTTAATGTATATGATATATGTGTTAATAACAGTACGAAGTCAGCTGCTGCTGAACTAATACCGCCAGGTGAGCCCACGGATCCTGACTGAGACGTGGTTATGACAAAATTACACGGAAATCTCCATATAAAGAAAGTTTTAGCATACCTGCTGCAGTAGTAGATGCAATAAAACCAATATTCAAAGATCTCGGTTCCGATCAATTATTGGAAAAATGTCTTCATGGCAAAACGCAAAAACCCAATGAGTCCCTCAATCAAATCATATGGAAACATGTCATAAAGATGTATTTGTAGAGAGAACAACTTTATCTATCCATGGTGCATCTGCTGTATTTAACGATGGCGAACGGTTTTTAGAAAAATTGTTTACGGAGTTTAATATTGTTCCCGGTTGTCATTTACGTCGATGTTGTTTCAACTGTGACAAAGAATGTGTCTTAAAATGAAAAAACAATCAAGTGAAAAATCTAGAAGAAAGAAACTTAGGGCTAATAAAAAGGATTGGGCAGATAAACATGAAAGGGTAGAGGGACCGGTTTATGGAAGTGGGGAATTTTATATATTTTGTTTATTTGCCGTTTTCTCAGAATGTACTTTTTTCCGCTGGCGGCGGAGATTTCTTAAGAACTATATATCAGATATGTCTGAAATTTTGCAAACTTGTTCAGTTAGATATAAACTAGAGTCCTATGGAAGGTTTTTAGAAAAAAATGTGTTAATAAGCTTTTACCGGTATTTTTGGAACACAAAACTACCGCTAACTGTCAAAATTTTACCTAAAAATAGAATATTTAAAAAAATATTTATTCAAATTTTTAGATTTTAGTACAGTCCCTAAATATCTATTGTTTAAACATTCTGTCAAAATTTGAGCAAAAAGTTTTGAGCGGTTCCATGAGAAAAGCCCACCGTCATTTTTTGGCAATACCGGCATATCGTGTCGGTATTGATGTCGTTATTATGAAAAAAAATTTTTTTTTTTGAAAAATGTTACTTTTTAGCACTAAAATATCTTATGAATATATAAAAAATCATTTTTCAAAAATTAAGATTTTTATGTATTTAGTGTACTACCCACTGAAATAAAATCTTGTAACCCATTTATGACTGGCTATGTTTAAATCTAAATATCTCGCATAAGAAAAGTGTCACATTGACCCTAAACCTAGGGGGTTTATTTCTTCTATAATGTAAAAAAAAATTCTTTCCGAGATATCGTAGATTTTAGTTTTTATGAGCTCTCTGTTACAAGACTTTATATTAGTTAGCCCTTTATTTTGTGTTTTTATACATGAGGCAAGTTTTTTTTAAAGCTGTACATTCAAAAAATATTTTGCTTGGCGTTGATTTTTTTTTATGCAATACGGAATATGAGACAACATGAAAGAAAAAAAAATAACGACGTCATTAAAGTTCGAAGAAAAATCCATTGTTAAACTAAATTTTGATAATTAGAGACTTGTTAATTAATTTTTTAGATTTTTTCATTGCATATTATGAAACTGCATAAAAAAAACATATACATATATATCTATATATATTTCTTGGGAAAAACTGTTTTTGTGTTTTTTATCCTACTACTTCAAAACGTATCCTCAAAATTAGAAAGAAATTTTGACATTGGTTGCTCCACACATCACCTACAAAGAGGGAAGCCATTTCAAAAGATTAAGTGTTACATTGAGATATTTGGTAACTGGTGATGCTTTGGATTTGAAAAATATATATTCGTGAAATACTTCAATGTGTCTATATTTTATTGGCTTACAAATAAACAGTCAATGTGCAATTTGATTGGCTGAAAAGTATGAGGTCCTGTTGCGATCCGTGGGAGCTTAGTCAAAAGTTGAAGTATATTAAATTTTTGCTCGGAGCGTTACAGAACAAGGTTTCTATCCCGTGGGATCGCAGAATTTGAAACTGCGCATGCTCACGTGATATCCATCCCGTTCCTACGCCAAATATATGTAAGTGGAAATCTACCTTAACTTCAAGAAGTACTCATGATCATATAAACGAAGTTCCTTAATCAATAAATGAAATTCACCTTTCTGTTTTCTTTCTTTGAAAATTTTGTGAACCCACATTCTCTTACATTTCTTTTTCTTATTCAATTTTCTTCTTAACAAAGAAGAGATTTTGTACGTCTACTTAGAACAACTTTGTTTGTTTATGTTTGATAATTTTTGAGTTTTGGCGGGTTTAAGTGGAAATTGAATTATTCTACCACTCAACTCATCCCGTAATGATCCGTACCGCTGAAAATGGGAAGTGGAAATAAATTTTTATTTTTTGTTTATTTTTAAATGAATGACGCCTTTTACTCACATTAGCTTTCAACACCAGTGACGTTTCAAAACTAGAGAAAAGAAAAAAACATCTAATTCAGTCTAAATTCTACCACGATAGCTTTTTATTGCATATTAATATGTATTTTTTCATAAACCTTACCAGGTTTAAAAAAAATGTTGCAGCCACAAAAAAACAGTTTTTTTTTTTTTTGGAGAAACCACTTTTTAAACCAAATTTAATAAAAAACAAAATTTTTTATATATCTTTTAAAAAGCATGATAAATTTTATTTCAAATAATATGATATCGCACCAATGAGCTCCTCATATTCATTGCCTTCTTTTTGTTCTTTTTGCTTACGTTGGTCATCTTTTCTATACTTTTTCCCTCGTAGAATTTTTTAAGATGGGTTTCCTCAGCGGTTTTGTTCGCAGACAAAGTTAATCGTTTTTTTATTTATTCCTTGAAATCTTTTAAGTATAAAGGTTCTGGTATCATTTGTAGTTTTAAAAATTGAAAAGTCTTGCTTTGCGAGAATGCAACGAGAACCAATGTGCTGCCGAAAAGGATCAATATTCATAGTCTTGTCTTTCAATTTTTTCACAAATTAAAAAAATTATCGACCGTTTAAACATGTGACGTGTTGCAACCGTCTCCATACCGCCAGTTGTCCAGGGTAATTAAATTTAGTACTATTTGAATTTTTTTCGCTTTTCAAACTCAACTGCATATATACCTTTCCGCTCGACTAATTTGCACCCCTTACATAAACGATTCATCTGTTCAATATCAATAATCTTTTCCGGTCTTGATGGAAATGGCAGTGGTTATGCCACGGTTGATGAAAAAATTCATTTGCTAACTACCGTCAACTGATAAACATACATCGACTCCCCTTTCATAAGTCTTAAATCCACAAGAGCATCAGCCATGGTTTCTTCAGCAACTTATTAAGAAGCAATTGCCAGATTATTGAGAAACTTGTGGTAATTGTTACTGTCATTGGCTGCGGCATGTCCATAAGAGAAGTAAAATTTTTAATGCCAGAGTGGTATTTGGTCAAGTGTTCTCATGGTAAAAACTATCCATTTGTTTAAATTATAACTTTTTTCTGTTTTCTTAGAAATTTAAAAATTTAACTGGTATCACATACCACTAAATTTGTTGATAGTCCTTTTAATTGATCCATTTTCCAATAGATACACCTGTTTTTATGCATTCAGGACAAAGCAAATGACATATGATTTGCGTTAGCACGTCCGTGTCAACAATTAATTAGCCAGTAACTTTAATGTTGGATAACTTTGGTGGTTGAGGAAGCTTGAAACTCCTAATATTTCTGTGTGAAACAGTGTCACTATGTCTATTAACATTACTACCATCGGCTAGGGAACTATTATTTGCACCAGTATTTACATCACTATTTACATCAATTATTAGAGCCTCTTTTCTTCTAGTTCATGCAAATCTTCTTTTCTACATATGACGTTTAGTAGACTGTTTATGTCAGAATCTTTTTCATCTTTGTTAACTTTATCCATTTTATAAATACTGCGCTATGAGGGCGAGCGCTTTGAAATTTTACTTGAAACTTTCGTATGGTTTTGACCAAAATTTTTTGCCTTGATTGTAGTTTTGGCAAATAGCTTATAGAAATTAGAAACAAGAAGTAACTTGCAGATGAACGTGCAGAAGTAAGACCGTGAAATGATACAATGTTACGAAAAAAACTCACAACATAGATTTTATGAGGCTTAAGCTTTGAGATTAGCAATAGCCGGTAGGGCTCATGACGTCAGATATATATTGTCATCAGTCATGCTATCTAAAATTTGCTGTTAATGGTAATTGAGTTCAATGAAACAACACTTATTGCAGCTAACTTGTTAAAAGAGTTCTTTTCTAAAGTTTAACGTCAAATTTTATATAAAAAAATCAGCTATTCTCTTGAATAAGTTATTAAAAGTCACGAACAATTGTGAGTTAAAACTCACACTTATAAAAAAAAATTGGTGAAAAACTATACTTTTTCCCTGTGAGTCATTATGTGGTTGCATAGAACTGGAATCAATCCTTGTGAATATTTTGTGGCTCCGTTACTCTTTGAAATCGTTTGGTTTGAATGGCCATGTTTTATCATTTAATGGCTTAGGTTTGATTCTACATCAAATGGTGCACTCATTCGATGTCAGATCAAAGCTGAGCCGTTAAATAGTAAAGCATGACCATTCAAACCAAATGAATTCGAATAGTTTTTAAACAAAAGCAGTCCTCTATCTAAAATATAACAACATCGTACATCCAACCATTACACCAAATTTTGAAATTAATGCTAATAAGTATGCTGTTATGAGATCACAACAGCTGGCCACCAAAGTCTGGTCTTTAACAACTGATTGGGAGGCTTTGTTGTCAAAGGAGAGCTCCGTGAAACAGTTAGTAGTTTAAATGAATATTCAACGACTGATAGGTAACAAAGAAGTAGTAAAAATTTTACACAAACTTAATTATATAAAGATATACTTGTTCAAAACAAGATTTGGGCTTCTACAACAAGACACCGTGGATAAACTCCAAGAGGACTGATAAAGAGAATAGCAACATACACTAGATAACAGCGATAGATTTAAGGAAACATAAACGCACAACATAAAAATTACCATGCTCCAGCCACTTTTAGAAGGTAACTTTTTTTTTATAAATTATCTTTTAAAATAAGGAGTTTACTTTCTCATATAAAAAATTAGAGAGTAGAAACAGTAGAAATATGAAGATCCCAGGTTATAATCATCGGGCTAGTTTATATTATAAGAATGCTTAATAAAAAAGAGTAAAACTAAAGGTATAATATTTCGGTTTTGATGCCTATAACTTTTTCAAACAGTTCTTCTGGTCATAGGAAATGTGCTTTACTATTTAGGTGAAGAGTACAGTCCTTATGCTATTCAAATCGATGAAGAGTTGAGTGAAATTGAAACTTTACACCCGTATCACCAGATTATGAACCAGGTGCAAGAAAAAATCCATCTCTGGTTAGAGATGACAGAGATGACTCTTTACACGACTTACTCGATGATCGCTTTAAAAAAAATGTTGCTTGGGTTCTTGTAGAAGGTCTTAAAGCTACAGAAAATGAAAGTTATCCATTGATTGGTTATTGGACTTGCTTTCACAAAACATTATCAGAGTCTCAGGCCCTTGTTTCCAAAAGTCGATTCTAAGTGTTCTATCTTTAAAAATCAGATAATGTAAAACACGTGTGTAATCTACAATTTCTATTTCTCAACTAACTATGTACAGAATATCATGTAGGTTTAACTCCCATATCACGTGGTGAGTATGTGCATGAGTTCACAACGCAACACTAAGAATACTTACCTATGGTCCCAATAACTCTTGATTATCCAGTCTGCAAAAAGTTCCTAGATGATTTAGTTCAAATGCTAAGGGAATTAAAACTGGACTTATATATACGCATACGCAGACGAACAGGTTTACGCTAAAATGCCTTACATACCGTGGTAACATGCCGATGTTTATTCCAAAATTTTCAATCTTACGGGAGGTTTTTATCATTTTAGAGTACATCAAAAGACAATTTATAAATGATATGCATGCATAGGATACTATCACTGGCTTGTTGATGCTGGAATAATTGCTGGAAGATAAGCTGACCAAACAA
The DNA here is from genome assembly GCA_035046665.1 of Euphysa ruthae. Lineage (NCBI taxonomy): Eukaryota > Metazoa > Cnidaria > Hydrozoa > Anthoathecata > Corymorphidae > Euphysa > Euphysa ruthae. The sequence goes on from JAUZNK010040855.1 coordinate 7,109, forward strand.
TGGAGTGCCTTCATTATTACGGAAACATGAGAATCCTTAAAATCGTTTTCAGCGTTAGTCCAAATTGGTTTAAACAACATAACCAACAACAGTCAAGAAATGAACCCAAGTCTTAGCGAGCTTTTTAAAAACGAAGATAACTGTGTGATATTTAAAAAATGTTTCATGGTTATTCTCGTTGGTCTATGCTGCTCGAAACTGCAATTTGGACTTACACATGCAAGCAGAAAAATGAATACTAAAGTCCTGGTTTGCCTTCGAACACATAACCTATTTTAGATATCCTCCTCAATTCCAAAATGTATACCTAAGAGATTTAGAAAAGAGGAGTCCAAAAACAATTGGAGATTTAAAGAAAAAAGAATGTGGCGAAAGTCTCTCGGGTGCGCCCTTTTGTAACATTTGCGGTGACTTAAAACAGAGGTTTTCAATGGTCAGAAAAAACGTCAAGCAGGTCCGCATAGATCTGGATTCATCACAAATCCTCATGCACATTATCACACTAAGATAAGGGAAACATTTTCAAACAAAATTAAACAAGCTACTTCAAGCACCCATAAAAAACTTGGAAAAAGTACTATATCGATATTTCGTAAGATTTAAAAAAACAAGATAAAAGAGTACATAGAGATCCTTTTGGAAACGGCTATGCTTAAAAAATTTCCACCTGAAAGAAATCGATGCAAAAATCATAGTTGGATTAATCAACGCACACGAAATTAGCAATGTAAAAAATCTTTAATTCCGAAAAAAAATTTTTTTTGATCCAATACATAAAAATATGATTTCTAACGGTTTGAAAAAAATAAGAAAATTGATAATCGTGTTATCAATGTTAACAAAGAAGATCGCCAGGTATTTGGCTTATTCTCTCCGTTTAAATTTTTTTCTTGGCTTAAATAGGATTTTATTTTATAAGCTTTCTAAAATGATTCTATAGTTTTATTGTTTTTCCATTCTTTTTAAATTTTATATTTAATTGTTATGAAAATTGAACACAATAAGCTCGTAAACATAAAAAAGTTAAGGCAAAAATATATGCGTAAAGTTAGGTTAGTTACCACATATTCATGTTCTTACGGAATGCGATGCTATAAGTTTTATGTATGGTGTTGATAAAATTAAAGTGATTAAAAAGGTACTTAAAGAACCTTCTCATATTGAACTTTTGATTGGTTTAGTAAGTTAAAAATTAAAAGAAGGTCAATTAAATATATATATATAATAATAATAATAATAATAATCAACAATGCAGCTACGCTGGTGATGATCTGACATTGCTTTCGGATACAAAGTAAGGTCTGGAAGACTTTTCACCTGCCCTTGAGAAAGCCGCAAGTAAGTAGAAAAAGCTTGTACGTCAACTGAATATTTTGCAACCATTCTGGTTCAATTCATACAGTCCAGGTATGAAAAATTGGAAAATGACAATGTTTATACATTTAATATAGCTTTTTTATTACTATTTACATTTAATGCAGAACCATCTCTTTTCTGCTTTATATACGCTTTGCGTGACTTTTTCACACATTTTGTGAAACCACATTAAACAAGAATTGCACTGTACCATGTCAAAAGAATTTTCCATTTCTTTGTTCACGGCATTCTGCATGAACAACAGTACTATTCAATTGAAGAATGGTATGAACAAAATCTTTTCACCCGCTTGTCGTGAGTTTAGAAAAGAGACATTTGCCTCGAAAAATTTTACAAGATGGTTACATAATAGTTCATTGTCGCATATTTGTCTGGTAGGAACATCACCAAATGCCAAACTGGTGACAAATGCGATTGAAAATAAACCACAATCAAACGAACCTTTGAACAGTTGTCAATCTTGTCCGCATAGCAGCAAGATAAAGCAGACACCTAATTAGCTACATCTAAACTAACTTCTCTAAGAATTAAATTGTCATAAAGAAAATGTCCTCGGTTATCTGACTTTTTATCATCCGTATTTGTTATTTTCGTACCCAATGAAGTGGGCCAAAGTGTAGAGTACTTGGCAAGGGTAGGCACAAAAATTGTCTGTTACAACAATATTTCCATTGTGGTCCCGTTATACATCACACCCAAAAATAGATTAAGTCAAAGCAAAGCAACAAAAAAAAAAAAAAAAAAAAAAAAAAAAACATTTCAAATTTCTTCTTAACAGAGAAGTTTCTCAGCCTCGAAACATCTCATTCTTTACAAGAATTCGAATATGGCGACACACTCCTTTTAGATTTCTAACTCCTTAAACATCAACCTGATGAATTTTTGCGATAATCCTCTCGCCTACTTGCTGCGATACACCAGCAACCTAAAAGTTAGAAATAATACAAAAGTATAAATATGACGTGGCATTTTGAAACGAAAAGTTTACGAAAATTTAAAACGAAATTTAACAAAGCAAAAATTTAAATAGTGTAAATTAGAAAACTAATTAAGGTGTGATATAACACCAAAACAATTCAAAAACGAAATTTTTTTTGTGATTTGATAATTTAATGCAAATCTTTCCTCCACTCTATGTTCTAACCTCTTGCAAAGTTTCAAATCATAAAAAAAATTGAAATGATAAAAATTTGGCCCAAAAGATAGTTGGTTATAGTACTGACTCCATAACAACGGTTTGCTTATATTCTTTGCAAGGGACTTTCCTGGAGATCCAAAAACCTATCGACCTTCTTTTTTCACAAAAACGCCTATGAAGGGTGTGATTTTTGTAATCATTCGGTTTTTGCCAAAAGTTTTTACATTAAAAGGTGTCAAGGTGTTAAAGAAATGAAATTATACAATAATTTACCTCTCTAAGTAAAGTAAGTGATTAGTATGCGAATCTTGTGATGGAAATTTTTTTATGATACGCCGTTTGTGACATTTTTTTCCCCAATTCAGTTTTTATCTTCTGGGTGATATTTTTTTTTCTTTTCCTTGTACTTGCTTGAGCCTGCAGAAAAAAACATAACTTTATTAGGAGAGGGGGAGAGAGCTCGTGATCTAATGAATTCAATCAATAGAGCTTGATAGGTTCACTAAATTGACTAATTTATTACCTTAAACCATAATTTGTCGTGCTCTCAACAAATAACAAATTCTGAGCTAATAGCTGGACTACAAATCGTAAAAAATTTGCATATATTTCCTTTAAAAATTATAGTTTACTAACTGCTGCACTATCCTTATGTTTTAATTTTAAATTGGTACTTGTCGGTTATTCCCATCACCGACCCCCGCGCCCACCCATAAAAAAAATCAATATATAACAAGAATTTTTTTCTCTAAATTATAAAAATAGAAAATATAGAAAAAGTAACAAAGATGGCTAATAAGTTGCAATACCAGTAAAAATATGTTCAAATAAGTCAACATTATTTTGATGTCTTTGCCTCCACATCCATTCACATAAATAGGAATCCAACAGGTGACGATGTCATCTGTTATGTCTTTTGTTTCGCTTCTTTGTTGATTTTTTCGATCGACACCATCCGCCAAATACCCACTGTTGTGGCAACAAGCGTCCTTGATGGATTTTCCGCCTTGAGAATAGAGATTCATCAACCTCCACAGTCATATTTGGTCCACCAATAAAAATAGGATTTGCAAGAAGGTCTGCTGCACATACTTCCACAGGTAATTGTTGAAATCAATGGTATCATCTTTACCAATGCCAAGTTCTTCCTCTACAAATTTTATTTTTTTATTTTGTTTTGACCAACAATAAATAGACAAAACTGTGTCTCTATATGCCAATTTTGAACCCTTTAACCTGGTATCTTTTCACACAGAAGATTCTGTTCTAAATTCATGAGAGAGACATCTCCATCTATCTCCCTTGTCTTGCAGTTGCAGTATCATTACATGGCCATCATCACAAATTTTTGGATCATGCAAAATCCCGAGAAAGAGTTAATAAATTCATTATAACACAACCTTATTATTTCGCAACACAATATAATTAACCTAAAAATTGGAGATTTTATAGAAAAACACAAATCTAGACATACACCTGTTTTGGACATCATTCAAAACCTGTATACTCTCTAGACGTAACTGTTTAACCTGACACATGTCTCGACTAGACAAGGCTGTTTACAAATTATATATATTATAAAAATTTTGATCTTTTTTTCTGTGGGAGGTTGGAATAAGCATAAAAGATGGTATAATTTTAACTTTCTGCTAATTTTTTTTGTGAATCTTTCTATAAATTTACACCCAAGGTTGGTTTCTTCGTTGATTCTAGTATTAGAAGAGGAAATCACGAGGCATGTTCACCATATTTCAGCTTTTCTAGGTTTTGTGCTTTCCAAAGATTATAAATTTTAGCTAGTCATGGAATTGAAATGTATTACTCTTACATGTAAAAAGACATTTCCTCGCACGACGCCAAAATTTGTTAATTCTGGGCTGGTATCGAGAAGTTGCGTTCAATTCTCGTAAAAATATACTTTCAGAGTGAAACGAACTCAGAAAAATATGGTTTCAAAACAAAGAGTAAAGACGGAAATTACAAGGTTTTAACGTCCTCTCACACGAACATGATAAAAGCTTTCTAAAAAGTAGTTGGAACTAAAAGGGCTTATCTAAGAAGTTTATTGCTAATTTAGTAATAATATATCTCAGGGAAAATTAATCTCTTGGATTGAGTTAATCCATTTGCCACTTTATTGGCAATATTTCAAACATTATTAACCGATTATTAACCAATACGATTATTAATCTTAAGCTAAATTGTCCCTCGTCTCTCTCCCCTCCCCCAATTCTAATTTTCCAGGAAATATGCATAAGTTATTAATTTATTACTTGCAAAAAAGCTAGGGAAATGATAATTAATATATTTGAAAAAATATTTATTCAAAGTTTAAATTTAAACAAAAATTGTCTATAATTAGGGTTAAAATATTAATATTATCATTAAAATTCAGGTAAATATATTTTTCATTTTCATTAATATACTATTAATATCATATTGTTTATATTTTTTACCTCCGTCTTAAAAGGTAAACATTGATTTGGTTAAATGTAGCTACAAGGAAGTAAAAGTATTATAATACCTATGATGAGTAAACGGTAGAAGAAAAGAAAAACCAAATTGTTGGTTGGTGTTCATCAAACATTTTTGAAATTAACTCATACTGTGAATGATTTTGATTTTACTATGCTTGGTGGAAAAGCAAAACTTTTAAATGAAGAAGATGTACGTTTGATCAGCGGTGAGATGCAATCTGATGACGATTTCGAAAATGCGAATTTACCATTTTCAAATAGTAAGAACAGAAATTCTTTAACATCTCTCAGTAAACCAAAGCTATTTTCCAAACGTCAGAAATTCATACTTGCTTCATTGATTTTAATTTCTGCAGCTGCAATTATTGGTGTTTCAGTTATATTAACTCAGAAAAAAGGTAACTTATAGATTTATTTTAAAGGAACCTTTGCTCTTAAATCAAATCAATATATTTTGTGCTTAACTTTTTTTTGCTTCCATGAGAATTCCTCCTTTAAAATTCCCCTGGAGAATTTTTCCAGATTATTCCCCCAGTCATTTTTTTTTACAAACAGGCATATAACAAGTCTTTATACTTTATATACTGTTGTCTCAAGACATTCCGACGACTTCAAATGAATACCAAATGTAATGAAAAGATGTATGAAAACCAAAATGTTAAATCTCTGAAAATCAAAAATATACCTATCACTATATAATAACTTAGATTATAATAGTATTTGAAGATTTTTTTCCACTTCTCAAAGTGCTGTCAAAATTAGTAAATGCTTCCTAAACAAAAAGTTTTAAAAATTTACCCTCTGACCTGATTAGACCCTGACCTACCAGAGTAGGGTGGTTGAGTGAATATTTAGAACCATGTAACCAAGATATGTTTATCAGTTAAGTAATCCTGACACCATGCAAAAATATGGTGAATCCAATAGTAATAACCTGAAAACTTCTTAATTTTTAGGAAGTGGGAAAGAATTTCTAATGTAAAACTTAATGTAATCATATGTTAATTTTTGAATTCCCTAGTGAGAACAGAATAGTTTTTTAAAATAGGATTTTTTTCTGTCCACTTGTATTGAATTTAAAATGTTACAATGTTAGATATTTGAAAAAAAATTTTTGTTTGAAACTTGGTCCTATAAATTTAATAAATAATATATAAATAAATATATATAATAGGTATAAATTAATAAATATTACATTTTTCATTTGGAAGCTCTTAAATGTTGTTTCTGATATTTTGAGAATTTTGATTATTTTGAAAAAATGTAGACATGGCAAGAATTTAGAAATGGTTATTAACTAAGATTTCCTATGGAAATTCATCTTTTTTTCAGTTTTGTTAAAATTTCGAAAAAAGTGATATTTGTGATAATTTCCCATGTGAGCTACCTCAAAAAGTTTTATGGCATTGGAAAGCATGCCCAAAAATCAAAAAGTAATTTTTTTTGCAAATTTCTATTTCAAATGAGCTGAGCTTTTGTATAATTGGAACTGAAACTATTATTTCAAAAATATTTATGTTTGTAAACTCAGGCATTTATAATTAAAGAGATAAAACGCATTTCATGAATTATAAAATTTTATTCGGCGACGTTTCAGGAGTCATACTGCTCCTATCATCAATATGAAACTATTATTTTTCTATTTGAATAAATGTTAAAACAGTTATTGGTATGGAAGTTGACTTGCAGAAGTCCATTGAAGTTTAGTGCTTTTTTTGGGTTTTAGATTGGCTAGATGTAAGTACAGCCACTCGAAAAGCAAGAGATGATCGTAAACTTCAACTTGATGATGTACTAGGTGGAAAATTTTCGTATAATGTTTATTCAACTACATGGATATCAGGTATTCATTGTTTTAGATTTTATTTTTTGAGTAAAAGGCACTATTCTGTTATATTTATTTTGTTGTGGCTGTCTCAAAATGGCTTCCAATCTTTTTTTTTACTGTTAAATTATTAAAGGATATATGCAACATCAGGTTTTCTTTGAATGAAAACAAATTAATGAAATTGATCATCTAACCAACTATAGGTGGATTTACTCAGGTCAGTTTTGTGGTAAACAAACAGTTTCAGACGATCTGTTCGACTTGTCTTTGCTGGTATTCTGGCATTTTTGATATCTTGAAATGTAAACTGTAATGTAATCTTTCACCTATTTTTAGCTGTTGGAGGGATTTTTTTATGATTTAAAAAAAAATAAGTGTCTTTTCATTTTTCTCAAAAATTTAAGTGAGTGTGGAGGTTTAAGTGGACATTTTAAAGGGTCAGATCTTATCTGTTAAGATACTTTCTGCCATTTTAAGCCTTTAAAATATTTTCTTACCTGAAAAGCTATAAAATCTGTTTTTTTTTTGTTAGATACAGAATATATTCACGATAGCAATGGTATTGAAAGAGTTGATGTGACCGATGATAGTACTCATGTAGTACTTTCTTATTCTGAAGTATGTTATTTAAAATTTATGTGTTGTAGTAAATTTACCCAAAATTCCTAAATTCTGGCTGTCTATCTGTGTCAAACATTGTTTGTTGTTTTATTAAATTTATTAAATCTTCGAATTTCAGTACACTGAGGCAGTATGGTTTTTAGTTTGAAACCAAAATTATGTTAGCGTGCGTGCGATTTAACTTTTTAAATTCCTTACTATTTCAGAGGAGATGTGGTTTCCACTGAAATCTTTTTATGACGCTTTTGATTAAATTTTAACAATATTCCTTAATACATAAATAAATTTTGAAGAAAAAAGACATATATGATTATTTTAATGTAGCAAAGGAAAGACTTGATTGAGCAGAAGTTTGCGAGTTTATTGAACTCTAAATTCTAGACTCTAAGCAAATTTTCTTATGGAAAAAATGGACATCAGTTTTGATGAAATTAGGAAAGAAGTTGGTAAAAATATGTCAACCAACATGGAGAAAAATTTTTCTAGATTTAAGTCGCAAAGATTTCCCATCATCACACAAAATTAAAATACGAAAAAAAAAAAAAATAGAAATCTCATCAATTTGACTTCCAAAAATTTAAAATAAAAAATTGTGTCATGAAATTTATGTAATAGGTTTGACGTAATTTATGACGCTCTAAAATAATTTAATTAAAAAAAAAAAAAATAAACTGCTGACCGAAAATTCACAAAAATCACTTTGTTTAAAGTTTTATAGTACTCTAATTTGAAAAGATTAAAATAAAAAATACATAATCTTTTTCAAAAAAATAATAAATAGTTCTTGTCTAGTCGATTTCTTTAAAAAAAAACTTTATCTTTTGCAAAATAACAATACATATTCTTTTCTGTAATTATGTAAAAAAGTTATCATTTTGCAAAAGAGTGATATCAAACAGTGTCCTATCCAATAATGATTAATTCAGTGAAATTTGGATATACTCTCCAGAATACAGAAATTTAATATTTGGCTCTCGTCCGCAGTTCTTTTAAAAATCTTACCTTGCATATATTGAAAAAAAAATATTTAGCCGCATACTGTAAACATGTATCTGACTGATGTCTCATAAAAGATTTATTATTTTTTCTGGCTAAAATTTTTTTCCTAATTTAAGTTTTTATTTGTTGATTTTAAATAAGTTTTTATAACCTTGCATATTTGTCGTTTACTGCATGGTAAGGGTAGGATAATAGTGCGTTTATTTTACTTAAAGAAGAACTTAAAGATTGATGAAAAATCAAACCAGTTTTCTTCTTTAGCAGAAAATAAATAAATGTAATTACATCCTTACATATGCGCCCTCACTTCTATTTATTTGTATTTGTCTCATAACAGCATAACTTGAGGTAAAATATCAACTCACATTTACAACTCACAATTATTATAACACCCTAACTGCTTTTTTTTTGAAGTATAAATAAAGATATAAAATGATTAACCAGTTTGCATATAACTATATCATTACACACATTTTATGCATAATCAAGACTATGAAAAAAGACAGTTAAACGACAAATATGTATTAAAATCTGGAGATATTTTATTAAGAGTTTTAGCTGTTAATTGTTAGTTATTTAATTGATATTCCATGTATTTATGCGAAATAACCTTTTCGTAGGAATGCATAATTTAGTTCTACAAAAGATACCGATAAACTATGAATAAAGTGTGTGGAAATTACACCAATAAATTGACAATGGCTAATTTTAGTAGAAACAAAGAAAAATTTACTAAAATACATTAAAGATGAAACAAGGTACTCAACGTTTTGAGCCAAGTCAAAGCTTTGAAGAGCCTGTCAGGCGCATGAGTGCTATCGAGTGTCTCTCCCAGAGAGGAAATAAATACTTTGTAATAACAATTAATAATAATAATGCAATAGTAGAATTTCGTTTATTATCAAAAATTTTGACCAGGCTGAGAAACAAGCACAAGTAACTGGTATTTTCTCTCTCTTTAATTTATTCATCTATTATAAACAGGCACAACTTAAAGTATAAACATTTAAAGAGTTAAGGAAAAAAAAATCTGTGGACATAAAACTGTTTTTACTAAGATTATATGCATTTACCTCAGCAATCTTTTGGTGAGGCACTTTCTCCTTAATTGCGAGGGCTGTTTCCTAAAATTTTTCTTCTTGGAGTTGTCTACGGTCAACCTAAATGAAATCACGTTATTTGAAAGAGCTTCTTTCTGTTAGTATTATCTTTGGGTACTTATTTACCACGCATAACCAATCGATATTTTGATAGTTGAATAAAAAAACTTGTGTGACCGTGTCTTTCTCCGACATTTTATATAATTATGAAGGGCATAAAAAAAACTTGCTTTATATTTTTAAGAAACAAATTTTGACCTATATACAGCTAGTTTATTTTATATCTAATAAATTTGAAAATTATGACATTCAGCCTATGTGCAAATATTCTGTTTATTAAAATTTTATAACAAAAGCGTGGTCTCGTGGCACAATAGTAGCACATATGACTCCAGATCAGACGGTTGCTTGTTCAAATCACGTTGGTGTTAGTTTTGCTTTTACGCGTATTCATTTACAGGAGCTTACTTGTTTATTGCACTTCTTCAGTCTTAATTTTCCAGTACCTCTTAAGTATCTAATTTTCTGTTACGTTATTGCCTTACAAATCAAATCAAATGTATTC
>JAUZNK010040866.1:0-17212 GCA_035046665.1 Euphysa ruthae
AAAAAAAAAAAAAAAAATCAGTATAAACTTCACATGTTGAAAGTTCTTTGTCTGTTTTCTCTATAATGTTATATAACTCCAATTTTCCACAGACTGTTTAAGAATTATGTCGCTGAATCCTGTTTTTCCTCTTGCATCTGTTGTCCCAGCATTCAAAAGTTCTCGAGACCGTTCTGATCCTCAATCTCTTTTCAATCATAAGTAAGGTCTTTGAATCATAAATTAACTCATGTGTTACTCTTCACTTAGAGTGGCTCAATCTGCTTTCTGATCATCAGTGTGATTTTCTTTCTTGTAGGTCCACTGCTGATGTTCTGTGTGAGCATGTTTATCAACCTCTTGTTGCTTGCAGTGAAACCAGGTTGATTGCATTTGATATGTCTAAGGCATTTCGAAAAGGTGTGGCATGCCGGACTTCTACATAAGTTGGATTCTCTGGTGAAGTTTTTAATATCATTAAGTGTTTTTGTAAATAAGCAAAATAAGGCAATCCTCAATAACCACACTTCGAACTGTTACTTTGTAAATTCTGGTGTCCCTCACGGTTCTTTTCTGTGACATACTCTTTTTCTAATTTTCATTAATGATCTGCCTGATAGCATTCTCTGTAAGCTTGATATATAACACTACTTATTACTTTTTACTCATCCTTAGGGAGGAAATATAATGCTTTTGATAAGGTTGAAATGACGGCTGATTTGGAAGATGGTCTTTGCACTGTTGTTGAATAGGATGAGAAATGGTTGGTGTCATTCAATGCTTCAAAACAAAGGTTCTTTTCATAAACTTTTTATTTCATATGTGATGAAGAATGGTAGTAAACCCAATGAATCTAAGCAGATTTTAGGCTTATTGTTCACAAATAAATTCTCTTGGACTACTTATATTTAATCTATTGGAAACTGCCATAAAGGTTGGATCTCTATTCTGGGTGTCTACATCTTTTTGTCCTAATTCAGAAACATATTCTTAACCTTTTTGATCCTGATCTTTGTTCGAATTTTGTGACATTCCATGCCTTTTTATCGTTTTCCTTCAGATTATGATCCCCAATTCTTTAAGTCTGACGTCAACGAAATATAAATATAAATATCTTTATATCAGTCTGTAAGATCTGCTTTTTGCTTTATCTTTTTCTCTTATTTTAGTTTCCTGCCTTGGCTTTTAGCCTTGTAGAAAGCGACTGATTTAAAAAAATAATTTTTTATGTGATTTTTTTTAAATTTTCGAGAAGGTTAATTATTAGTTATTTCTTGTGGTCCTCAAAACAGTTCTAGTACTTCAAATAGCACTTACGAGCTGGCCGTAGTAACACTTAGTTCATTAATGAAGCTATGGCATAATGGTTTCTTTTGAGATATATTAGTTGGTATATAATTATTTATATTTTTGAAATTAGGTGCAAGCAAAAAGTGCTGAGTTTTTCTCTGGGGTGACAATATGCCAGCTAACACCTACCATATTTACAATGTTATTTTATGGTCCTATTTCGGACAGGCGTGGACGGAAACCTGTTATTCTATTAACATGTGCGATGACCACTATATGCTCTTGCATAATAACAACAGTCTTTGTATTAAAACTCAACATTGCGTACATATTTATCGGTCTAGCTTTGGATGGAATTGGTGGGTCTTATCCAACCATGTTGATATTAGCTGCATCATATATCTCAGATATTACATTAAAAGAGAAACTACCATTTAGATTAGGTAATTTTCTATATATTTTTTATCTTCTTCAGGCATAATGTACAGGATTGGCCAAAATTCTGACTTATGTACTAAATAAAATCCTTTAGGAAAAATAAAAATTCTATTGGTCAAAAAACCCGCCATTTATAAATTTGCAAAATTTAAAAATGGTATTATAATATCAGTTAAAAGTTGCGTAGCAATATATTGTTGCTGATAAGCATCATAGTGAAAACAACAAATCTAAATTTTAAAATTCCCCCCATAATACAATATAATAACACAATTTTCAGCTATTAAAGTACATTTATAAATAGATCTCTATTTCCTATGAGGGAAACCATCATAAATGTAATAACTAATAATTTAAAGAAAAAATATTTTATGAAAATGAAAAATGTAATTTATTATAATTGTATCTTTTTATCAAATTCGATCCCAAACCCTTCTCGTTGGGTACTGGTTTTATTTTGTGTTAACACATACTTACATAATCTATAATCTTTGGTTAGACACATGCTGTAATTTAAGTCATATCTCACAGTAGCCTAAACAAACATTGAACATGTTTCTTGACAATGATTTACTTTTAAACAATAGAATTGAAAGGGAATAATAGACTGGAACGCATATTGAAATTTAAAGGTTCCAGGGAAATTCTCGCAGCCTATTTAGAGAAATAATTCAACGTGCAAAGTAAGAAACATAAATCATTGTTTGGTGATAGTCTTTGCGATCAATGTGAAAATATGGAATAATTAACCACGAGTTTGTTTTTTTTTTACACTTTTCGTTTTTCATCAAACAGTTTTGAGTTTTGAGTATAACGTCATTTTAAGTATGACGTATTTAATCAACAATAATTTTCCAGCTAGTGTAACTAGTGCCATGAAGGCCTATGAAAGGAAAGTCTGATGTGATCTTCTGGGATGTTGAAATTTCACTTGGACAAACTAACATTTCTAACAGACATTGTCTGATGACCGATGCTATTTTGTAGCCCTGGATCTTGGGGTCAACTAGTGACTGGCACTTGTTAGCATATTATATTTTCTGAAAATCAATAATACAAATTCTGGCTCATAAAGTGTTCATTTTACATTTTAATAAATACATGATATTTTTATTTTTATTTTAAATTCTTTTGATTGTCTGTTATATTATTACTGTATACTCCCTTTTAGCCATTTGTGAGGCTTGCTCATTAGCTGCACTGTCTACCGTTTATCTCTTCAGTGGTATGATTTTGTCAAAGCTTTCCTTTACTATCACAGAAATGATTGTGGCTGGTGTATCTTTATCTGCATTTTTTTGGCTACTGTTCATTGTAAAAGAATCGCTGATCTCAACAAGTATTGAAATACAATTCAAACAAATATTAAAATCACCATACAAATCTTGGAAGGTGTTAACGCGAGCACGGCGGAATAAATGGAAGACATACCTCTGTATTATTTGCTTGTTATTCAATGGTCCACTTGGCATTGGTATTTTCAATGTAATTTCACTTTTCCTTATAAACACTCCTTTATGTTTCACTGCAGTTGATATTGGTTATTACATTGGCAGTTTATTATTCATTATAGCAATAGGAACTTTACTATCAATTTCAATTGGCTTAAAGATAGTTTCAAAACCGGCATTGGCTTTTTTCTCGTTGACCTCAGCTTTAGGATATTTTATGTGGTTAAGTTGTACACATAGCAAATCAATGCTGTATGGAGGTGAGTAAAGAGTTGGGTCAAATTTTGTGACTAGTATGATTATAGACGGAGGTCTTAAAACACAGCAAGTTTAACAGGTAACTTATTTCTTAGACTTTTGCAAAATTTTCATAACAAAGTGTTATAAAAAACACATCTAATACTATATGATTATACCATAGTAAGGAAAAATAACAAAATTAACTGGCAGAATGAGGGGCATCTCCAGGTGTGAATCATACTTTTTTATTTATGTCTATTGTGTAAAGTACATATTACGCTCAGGGACTTTTTAGCAACAAAGTTCATTTATACTTTTAAGTAGGATTAAAACAGTATATATAAAAGTTGTGAATTAATTTTTGAATACAGCCTACAAAATGACTGTTGGTGCAAGTGTATCTTTGTCATTTAGTCATCTTGAAGCCCTTTTTTCTTATCGCTACAGAACTTCATAATGTGTGTTTCTTATTTTTATACAGGTTTAGCATTAAAAGCATTCTCTCAAGCATATGCTCCGATATTCAGAACTCTTTTATCACATTCAGTTGAACCCTGTAATATAGGTAGGTAAAATTATAGACACTTAACGCTCAGAAGCCAAACATTCTTTAAGTCAATTTTTCATTAATTTTTATTGGGAAGCTCCATTATGATTCTTTAAAAAGCGTTCAAATAAGAATATAAACATTTCTTTGGAAAAACTAGCCAATTACATGTCAAATCTTTTGAATCATATGGTTTCAGTAAACCTAAATTTTAAAACTGAGGTTTGATATTTTTCAAGAAATTTTTTTTTTTTTTTGAACTATGAAAATAAGACTTATTTGGCATTTAAAAAGTGTTACTGACTTAGTTTTCAGAGCCCAAAATATGGTAATTTTAGGCTTAAATATACCTTTGAAATTCATCTTACTCTATCAGAACCATTTTTTTTAAATTTTGCTCAAATTTAAAGGACTATAGAAGGCATGTTTTGCTTCACATCGTCAATTTTTTCTGCATGTGCCTGGGCCCTAAAACGTATAAAATTATTTTTGCACACTACTGAAATTTTGTTTGGTGTTTAAATTGGTTAATTGTGATTAGTCATTTTTGACCTAAAGTCAACATTTATATAATTAATATTATATAATATATATTTTTTCGAAATCCACTCTTTCAAATACATCAAATTTTGATGTAAATGGTAACATTTTCTACAATGCTAGAAAATATTATTGATTTTAAATTATAGCCAAGTCCCTCTTATCAAATAACTAACAAATTTAGAAAATGAGTTTGAACCACTTTGCTTATGGGAAACTTTTATGTAGATTAACAAGGAAAATGTAAATCTATCAATCTATTACATATTTAGACTTGAATTTTTCCAAAAATTTTTTATTGGCAATATTTCCATGATTTCTACTATAAAAACATCTCAATGGGGTCCTACAAAAGTGCTTGATAAAAATCAGAACATTTCATTTTTCTAACATCTTATTTTCAGGAACAATATTTGCTATGGAGGGAAGTATTTCCCAAGCTGCACAGCTTACATTAAATATAGCCTTCAACACTCTATATGCGGCTTTCAATACTGCTGGAAAGCCATCTAGGTTTTTCTTAATCCCAGCTGGTTTGTGCATTATTCCAATAATTTCTTGCATGTAAGTGAATATTTTGAAAACATTAGAACAATATTTTAACAACCTTCGCCTACTCCAAAATGGATTTCATCATTTTCTATAATAGAAACGACAATAAAGAATAATAGAATATAATAAAAGGGATGAAATAAAACAAATGAAATCTTATTCTTTATGCCCAATATTTCTTGAAAAAGTAATTCTATTTGTAGGACAAATAATAAGAGAGATAAATCAGTTAAGAATTAATTAGATAATACTAATCAATAAATTATTCAAAATAAACTGAATATCAACAATAAATTGCCAGGGTGTTAGCCAGTCTGATGTCGCCGCGTATAACGCGGTATTCCCGATTGAGTCAATGAATCAAAAGTAATACTGCTTTGTAATAATATTTATTAAAAATGCTGGTATATCAAGCTGTAGGCTACTATACTCTTTGTGTACCAACAACCTCATGTAATATAAACCATTCTTTCTGTACTAAAAATGTTTTCTTGGTTGCTTTATAGCCTTCTCTAAACAGCATATGAATTTTTAAGGTCATTTGTTATTTCTCAGGCACTTTGGAAAAAGAAGAAGAATGCTAATTAATCTATAAATTAAACTCGGCTTTTTTTTTTTTTTTTTTTTTTTTTTTTTAATTGTTTTTATTTATGATAAATCTACTCTAGAAATGATTAAATATACATAAATACAAAAAACTTTTTGAGCTTTTTTAAAATTTATTACATGATGCCATTTTAGACTTACAGTCAGAAAATTTCGTAAATATTCTATTTATTCTGCAGCATATCAGAAGCAATAATAAAGTCATACCCCCATTATGTAAAAAATAAGACCTTAAGTCTGTGACAATGTGAAAGACAACAGATCAATTCAGAAAACCCTAAAATTAGGGGTTGGATGCAGGCTCTGTATGCGATTTGGTATTGGACAAAGTTGATTTTACAGATGTCCTTCCTATCAACAAACTCCTGGTGGTGGCGGTGGGGGGGGACCAATTCTATTCAACCAAAAAGCCACCTGGTGCTATTTTCCAGTTGTCTCATATAACAAGTGCATCAATACTGTAGCTATTGAGAGTGAAAAGATATTTGCAGTTAATCTAGCCAAAATATAAGTTAATGTACGCTGTTAAAATTGGTGTACAACAATCTTTGTTTTGGAATTAAATAATTATAAAATATTGTTTTCTACTATTTCAATAGCAAATAATTTCACTTTTAAACACCTGCTGAGAAGAAGCCAGTTCTATTAAACTCGAGTTTAACTTTAGTGTCACTTGTAGAATAATTTAATGTATTTTTAGGTTTTTAGGCTACACATTGTTAGAATTGTAAAGTTTTATTTTGGTATTGAAGTAAAAAGGGTAGGTTAAGCAGAGCAGGTATTTAAAACGGATTTTAACAGATTTTGAAGTTCTTCACTAAAATTATAGTGGTTAATTACTCTAATGACTATACGTATTTGTGATGAAGCTTAAATAAATTTTCCTTATAGCTCTTACTGGTGTAATACTAAACAAGAAAGTGAGGAAACAGAAGCACTATTGCAAAAATCATTGAACGATACCACATCATAATTAACGTGATTTTATTTATCATTGGAGTTCCGATTTCTTGATAAATCCATGAAAGAGAGTCAGGTGAACAAAACTGAGTTTAAGATTTAGATAAAATAGTTTTAATCCTGTCCAGTAGAAACTTCTTGGAAATTTTAATCCTTTTGCTTGTAAAAAATGAGAAGTTAAAACTGAATAATGTTTATGACTTATAAATACATCAAATATTGTGGTTAGTAAGAAATAGGAAAATTCAGGAAGAAGAGCATGTGATAACTTTTTTTGGCTTATGTTTCTAACTTGAACTTTTTATAGGAATCACATTTTTGTCGTTTCTAAGCTACAAACTGTGCTTGACTTGTTGATACAATTGTTATTTAACAAAGTAGTTCAGTTTCATATTATTATATTATTTTTTAACCTGCTATATTTTTTGCTATATTTTCGCTTTTTTATTAGCCTGCTTAGTCTGCTTAATACCAGAGAATTTAGTACTTGATCTATGTATGACATATAAGATAAGTGATATTTTCTTAACTTGATTGATTTTGGCTGCTCGAGAACTACAGAAAATTAGTGCTAATTTAACAGAGAAAGTATGTATCCACGTTATGCGCTATGTTGTTTTATAAATAAGTGTCTGTGTCAAATTTTGGCCAAAATTATTCTTTTATTTTTAAAATTATTTACTTTTTTAAGCCGATCTGTTTTTGCCAAACTGTTGTTATTGTAAAAGAAGGTGTGTAATTCTGATGGTACATAAATGTTCCTATTACCAGCACTTAATACAGTAATTAAAAATAATAGCATTACGTGTCTACCAATAGATTAAATATTTAAAACAGATTCTGGAATTTAACTCCACCGGTGTAGCCTATAATGACTCCCTGGTAATAATTACTCCCCCAGTACTAGTCAATAAGTACTCCCTCTAGTTAATAAGTACTCCCCTGAGAATTTTGGAAAAAATTGAACATAATTTATTTGTGTGTGCGTATTATTTTATTAATTAGGTAATTAAAGAGTCTGCTAAATGTAGGTGTTTTACGTGCTTATACGTGCCTTTTCGCTATACATCTTTAATTTTAACTGACTGAAAGTCTGTTCAGTCTAAAATATTGAATATGCTCCAAATTGAATGTTATATTGTTATAGATAAGTCTTTGATAAACACTATTTCAATTTAGGGAACAGCGTTAAATGTTGCTTTTTTAAACATCAATAAGTTTCACTCTCAGTTTTTTGGCATCAAACAGGTTCCATGGGTGACCTACCATCCAAAATTTCTGCAGCAAAGGCTACGGCAGAAGAACCACAGTTATGTCCATCCAGTTGTTTCTGTACAGGAAGAAAGGTGATTATTGAATCTTTACACTTTCTGTTCAAAACATTGAAGAACTTTTTGATGACGCGACTTGTGGTTGTTTTATTAAAGCTGTCGCAAATCGGTATTCAACACTTTGAGCATAATGTTAATTAATATCCAGTGACTCGAACCATTATGTAAAAATTGGATATGCTTTTTAGCAACTGAGTGAAATGGTGTTTGTCTACGCTTTTTTACATTTAGTATTGATTGGTAATCGGAATCAGCACCTAGCTCTTTACAAATCAATTTTTGGGCGGCATCCATACTTTTTTTTGTTTTGCCTTCCTTTGTTAATCAATGTGCATGGATTCTTATTTGATATTGTATGAACCGTATATGGACCGAGCCACTTGAAAGTAAAGTTGCCAACTTTTCTGTCTTCCTTTTTTTTATTTTTCAGAAGCACTTTTTAGCCAACCTTGATTGTGTTTGGCACTTGATGACGTCGATTGTAATCGCGTTGTTGTTGTTGTTGTGCAGATTGAATATTTTTTTCGCGTATTTTGATGAACTTTCTCTTCAATGTCGACCACGGTATTAAGAATGGCATTAAATGTCTCTTTGTCAAAAGGCTCGTCACTTTTATCACCATTATTGATCAAATTATACTTGATGTCAATGGGTAAAATAGGCTTTCGATTATACATAAGGAATAAGGTTGAATATTTTGTAGAAGTGTGTTTGTTAACTCTATGTACAAACAAGATTCCTTCGATAATATATGACCAATCAGATCAAGGACCTTTACCAATGAGTCTTTGAAATTTCGATTTTGACGTTCGCATAATCTATTGGAGTGTGGATGATACGAGGAAGTCAGTCGTTATTCAGAACCAGTGATTCTATGTTTGTTTTTGCTCACTTCATTAACAAACTCCCTTGATCATTGATCGGTATTTTGGTGCAACCATGGTGACATGTGATTTAATATAAGAACTGCGCAATTGAAGAGTCTGTTTTATTTTTATCAGATTTCGCCATTTTGAAAAATAGTCTATAAAAACAATTAAATGTTTGAACCCGTCAACTTCAGGTAGGTTACAAACATCCACACCTATTCTTCCTATTACTTCGCTTTTGACTGGAATGCTGTGGAGCTCTGTTGACATTTTCTTGACTTTTCCATGCTTTTGGCATTGACCGCACCTCTTGATGAACTCGTCAACATCGCTTTTTATGTTGTGCCAGAAAAAGCAATTTTTTGTTGAGTTGCATCCCTTCCACAGTGAGAAGCCATTGCTTTGGCCTTAGAGTCGTCACCCAATCCAACATGCATGTCATGCAGGATCATTTGTTGACTCTCTTTCGAAGGAATGACCAACTTTTTTAATAAATATTATGATTTGAGTATGATTGTAAAAATTATGATAAAGCATGAAACTTGGCACAAATTTTCACTACCATATACTAAAGAAACTTTTAGAATTATAAAAACATGGCATTTCAGCACTGAAAATAAGAAACTTTTAGAACTGCTTAATATGTAGATATTATTCTTTATGAAATTGTTTAATGTAAAAATAATATGGTTGTTAAGGCTCGAGGAATATCTATTCTTATGACTTTAGATATAGTTTACCAAAAATATAAATCTTTTTATACATAAATTGGCCATTGACAATATTTAATGAGTGGCAAGCTTTCCGGAAATTTGAATTTTTCGCTTTGTCTTTATTAATTTCAGATGATGAATATGTTTTTAGTCGTAAATACTTTTCGATTACAGTAAAAAAACCGTGATGTGTCATGAGATATGATCGAATGTTCACTAGTTACGTTTCAGTAATTTTTCTCGTTGCAGCCTTTTCTTTTCTTTTCTTTTAATAGTTTATTTGAATTGTGTTGTGTTTAAATAAAATTAATGAAAATAAAAACATCCGAAATACTTAAAAAGAACAAAAGAAACAATTTACATTTCACGATAGAGGTGTGTCTAGACATATTTTATTTAATTATAAAAAGCTTGTCTTTTTTTTTCCAGTGGAGTACTTATTAACTAGAGGCAGTACTTGTTGACTAGTAAATAAGTACTGGAGGGTTATTTATTTAGGGGAGTAATTATAAACCACCGGTTTCTAAATAATTACTCTTTCTCTTTTTTGAATTAATAATTCCCTTAGAAAGTTTAATGTGTTTATTGAGCAGTGCAGCGAGTTTTATAAGATGTGTTTATTGAGCAGTGCAGCATGTTTTATATGATAATTTTTTATTAACTATCCAAAATTTGTTATTGTTATTTCGTAGTTTGTTGTAATTTTTAATTTAAATTATGTGTATTTTATGATAAATTATATGATAAATAATATGTAAATTATTTTTTTATTTTCATACATAGTCGAAATATAAATTAATTTGTTTTTGAAAAATACATATTACAGGACGGTCGTTAAACAGGTATCTTAACTGAAGTCTACTTATTTCCTAAAAAAAAAAAAACCACTTTGATAAATTCACGTGAAATTCTTCTTTGACTTTGGAAATTGGTTAAATAAAAAGTAGTTGTAATTTCTTCACTTCGCTTTGTTAATGCAAAAAATATGACTTGGTATGATTTTGGCGACAAATTTAATATTCGCTTAGTATTTCGTGCGTGTTTTATAATTTTATACGAAAATTAACTAAAGAATATGGTAGCCAAAGTAAGTTTAATATCTCCATATCTGTTTTAGGTAACATATTTTCTTGAATAGAATCCGCCCTTGATAAACAAGCCGCAATTTTTTTGAAAGAACGAGTTGAAGCCGCAAATGGAATAAAAACCAATTTTTACGAAAAAAATTCTTTTCAGTTGTAGTGATTCGCTATTTATATCAAAATCTATACAACTGTGTGTATTTTGTTTCGTATTTTTAAATTTGATCAAGCAGCTTTTTAAATTTTTCATTTAATCGCTGGGTAAAAAAATCTTTATAACACTCTTCTCCTGTTTCAAGACAATTAATACTATGCTTGATGATTCCGTCAGGATTTATGGCACCACTAACAATGTTTCTGATATCAGTTCTGAACGGAAGGGATTTGTATGAAATGTCTTAATATCTTAAACATATTCTAGATCCATGTTAATGAAAGATCCGGAAAAGTCGTGATGCGATGAATATTTGTTGTGTTGCGTTAGTCCAGATGCGACTTGAAGAGTTTTGAAGAATTGCGCTTTCTCGTGTTTTACCAAATTTTATTTGGCTACAGCGTCTGTTTAGAAAATCCAATAACACCACACGTTCCATTTGCAGCTTTGTTATATTCTTTTTTTAAGGCTTGATCGGTTGGTGCAGCTCTGCACTTTCTTTCTGTATGTCGAAAATTAAAATTTCCCTTTGTGAATTCTTCATAGAGCAATGAAAAAGTTTGATACAATCGTAGAAATAAAGTGGTGTCCAGCGGCTATAATTTGTGCAGTCAAATGAAAAGAACAGTGGTAGTGCTTTTGTTTTGCTGGCAGGTGCAGTATTCAATCTCTTTCTCGGAATGATCTCATAGAAAACGTGAAATTTTCTCATGAAATACACTCCAGTATTGAAACGGCTTGGTCTTCGAAGAAGACTAAGTGGTGAATTTATCAAGATAACTTTTAAACGTCACAATAAGCTCTTTGCCTATTCCCCATTTCTCACGCATATTATCCGCATCCTTGAAATCTCGCAATGGAAATACAATTTGACAGTCCTTTAGATTTTGAAATAGTTTCTCAAACTTTGAATTTTTCAAGGCATGCAAAAATAATTCAATTTGTAGAAGATGCATTGCTTCGCATATGAGATATCACGCAAATCTTTATGCTTTAGGGAAAAAATGATGAATACTCGCTTTAGAAAAAATAAAAACGTATAACGAATTGAGACATAAGCAATATGTAAAGATATTAGAAGTGTATAATTTATTCTCTTTTATTTCTTTACACCAAAAAAAAAAAAGGATTGAAATTGAATATAGGATTATAAACGTTATTTTCCCCTAACATTCGAAGATGATATTAAAGGCAGACTAGTGAAAAAGCCAAAGTCTGAAACATTTATAAATTCTTGTCGATATTTGGCACAATGAGAGAACATATATGGACATGAGGAAAAAATATTTAAAATTTTGAAAAGTTTTGCCTGGACCCCAAATATTTGGTCCAAGAGACCAAAAAAAAATGATAAAGGTTCAAGTGTTACAGACTTTAAATTTTACCTGAATATTAACCATATGTGTACCAGTGGACTGTAGCAGTTTTATAAATCTAGCATAAGGATTCAATTTTAATTAAGCGACCACACTCTACTTCAAACAGGGGATTTTTTTTACGCGGAACAAGTGCCACATTTGTCGCAGTGTAGTAGAAAATACAATTCTGAGAAAAACTTTTGAAATGTATTTTAGGGAAAAAGTAGTAAACTTATAAAATTAGAGTAGTCTATCCATACTTTTGACAATTTAAGTTTGAGGTCTTATAGAACTCAAATAAAACATTTTTTTAGAATTTGTTTCATAAAATTCATACTGAGGGTTGTGTAGAACTTCACATGACTACGTTCTTCTGTAGCGTTGAAACAAAAATCTGATTTTTCTGAAAATAAAGCAGTATAGTAAAATCGCCTAAGAGGAATGGATTAAATATTAAATACATTGATCACACACTTTAAAATAGACCAGCTTCTTAGGTAACATTTACTCTTTCCTCAAGCTGCATCGGTAAACCCCTTACGCTGTGCGCTAAGTTTCTTTCGTCGGTGTTTTACTTGTGGTGTGGTTTTACTTTCAATACAATAAACACGGCTTATACCTTTACAAAACTCCATGGTCTGAATGCTATGAACATTGTTTAAACGTTTAAACACTTAGAAAACTCCCATTATCATTCATTAAAAGTGTCAACAAAAAAAAAGCTGGAAAACTATTTACACTATTTTCATTGTTACTATTTACTTTATTTACAGAATTCGACAGAGGGTGTCATCAGTAGCATTCAAGGTTGACACAGCTTTCACTAACTTTTTAGAAGTAGCAGAGAGTAAAACATTATTTGGACAAGCTAGTGTTTCAGGATTGCCATGCTAATTTACTCAAAGTTTCGTTTTGCTAATGTTTTTGTATGGCCAGTTTTTCTTCTTTCAGCCCGTCCCTTTATAATTTGATGCTTTTTTTCTTCCATGATTTTATTCTATTACACAGCTATGAGAAAGCATAAAATATGTATTAAGATACAATTGCTACATAAAAGGAGCAACAAAAAATGGCACAGTTGCAATTTTAAAACTTAAAATTTTCATAATTCTCTTTAATTTCGCTGAAAATTCTTATCTTAGCCGTTTTATACTTACTT
The DNA here is from genome assembly GCA_035046665.1 of Euphysa ruthae. Taxonomy (NCBI): domain Eukaryota; kingdom Metazoa; phylum Cnidaria; class Hydrozoa; order Anthoathecata; family Corymorphidae; genus Euphysa; species Euphysa ruthae. Next base: position 13,270 of record JAUZNK010040866.1, read on the forward strand.
GGAAGTGCCAAAAACAATTTTTTTTCAAAAATCGTTTTTTGGAAATTATCAATAGTTTACCAACTGTCTTTCGAAATAGGTTTAACGATGAGATGTTTATACCTTCTGCTAAATTGTATTTTAAATAAGCATTAACATATTAAAATACAAACGAAATAAAGCAACAAACGAAATGATTGCAGTTACATATTTTTAGTTAAATCATGTTAGTTATACTTTATATAGCTTGTTTATATCTTTAAAATTTATAAAAAAGGTCGAATGTATTATTAAATACTAATAATAAATCCACTACCGAATGTTTATCCAAGAAACCTTTTTGTGTAAGTGCAGATGTCAAACTTGCCATAGCAGATACTAATTGTGAGCTTGAAATTTGAGGTTATTTCCCCACAAAAGTTTTGATCTCTGGGTGTGCTCTATCGAAAAGTTTAAAATGTACGATGGAAAGGCAGGCATCCTTTATGAAAATAATTTAATGAAAAGTTCTTTCAAAACATCCTTTATACTTTGATTAGAAATTTCTTTCGACATTTTAGGGTGTGTGTAAATGTCAGCATCGTATATGCCAAATGATGGTAATTTCTCCTAGTCTCAAACGGATGACTCACTTGAAATATACGATGTTTGCTAGTTCAATACATCTAGTTATTGATAATTTGTAACATGTCAGTGTTTAGACCAAGCTTGAAAAGTGGGTCACCAGATATAATACGCTGAATTATTATTATCACTAGTACCATTGCACGGTATATTACATGTTCCGAAAAATAAATCAGCTGTTATCAAAGGCGACAATGCATTGACGAAATTAGGTTTCTGTTTTTTTAGATTTAACTCTACAGTAAAAAATAGGTTTTCTGAAGGTAGCTGCAGTGTAAGAATTTATCTCGAAAATCAAGGCAAGTGGATTTGTAGCGCAGCCATCTGAAGCAAGATACCGTAATTGAAAAGTTTGTGATTTGAAAACTATAATTTTTTTATCTTGATAGTTTGAAAGAATTTCCACATGGAAAAGCCATATGTTTAGCCTTTGATGTTTTTCAATATCTTAAAAGTTGTATGGCAATGATTTTATTCTTTCAAAAGCAGCCAATATTTCAAGTTTAACAGCATCGCAATTGACCAGGCAAAAAGTTGTATTGTGAAATTTGCTAGGAAAAAACGTCTTCAAACTATTCCAGACAAGAAAGAAATATATGTGGGAATGATGATTTATGCAAAAACACGAAAAAGAGAAAAATTAATAAACTATATGACTTAGGAATTTCTATTCTACATTCAATAGTAACTGAACTTTCAACGTCTCGTTGTAATGAAGTATTAAATCAACTATAACTCCATGGTATTGATTTAATAAAACCATCTTTGAAAACTGATATTCACGACTGCTGCCGTAGATAACATCTAGCTCCAAAACTGCATGTGACTCTTTCCACGGTAACAGAATTTCTGTATTTCAATATCCTTATACAGACACTAAAATAATAGAACAGTTAACACCTAAACAAACAGTATCTAGCAAGAGACTGTCACAGCTTCCAGTGATTTATACATTTAAGTTAGGTCTTCTATTCTTATTATAACAGTTTTTTCTTTGCAGTCAGAAAAAATTAAGTGATTTTAGCAGTGCAAAAAGCTTTCAAAGCATGTTGTCCAAAACTTTTTTCTAAAAGAACAAATTAAATTCTGAAAATAACCAAAAAATTTTTCTCTTAGATCTTTCCTTCGTAATGAGATATTTTTTATTAGAGTTTGCTTAACCACATGGAAAATAAGATACTTATCGATGGAGATGCCCAATTAAATTTCATGGTCAGCTTACCATGCAGATGATCAAAAAACACAAAAATAATTCTATCTGTTCTGCCCCTCTTTCGCGAAGGATCAGATTCTGTAGCAATGATAAAATGCACAATGGTTGTGGTAAAGCAAGCTGTGAACTACGTGAACTTAAACCAAACACCTGTTATAGATTTCGATCAACCCAATTACGATCGCAAAACAAATCCACTGGAAGCAATTATATGATGAAGAAAAATTAGTCATAATGTTGGGGGACCTTTATATTGAAATGAAAGCTTTAAAAACATTAGGTATTTTGATGTTGTTGTTCGTTTAACGTCTATTTAGCATACACGCATGACTAAAATGTAAGTCAGTCATTTCTAAAGTATCGAAAATGAATTTAGTTCTAAAATAAATAAGTCACTGCATTGAATTTACGTTTTTTTTTCTATTAGATAGCTGCCAAACTAGACACTTGATTAAAAAAAAAACAAATGGACAAGTAAGCTTAAATTACAAAAGAATGAGACATCAAAGACAATGGCAGATTGACGACGAAAAATATTAACATGAAAGAAACACATTAATTACTGTACATTTGACTTAAATACATTCAATGCATTTTAATAGATAAAAATCTTTAGGGAGGTGGCTCAACGAATCTGGATGGTATAACCTGTTATTAGATGCAAAAGTAGCATCTTGTGGTAAAACCCAGTCATTTCTACACGCATCACATATTGTCGTATCAAAATCAAAAGTAGTATTTTCTTCTATTTGCATCGACCATGCTCATGAACAAAATATCAAGGGTGTTAAAAGCGACGGATGTATGTAATCTTTTATATATGTGATAATTGTTAATGTGTGTGTGCTCTATTTGCTTTCCAATATGGCCTAAATATCTTGAGCTAACAGTTAACTGTCAAAGGATTTGAGTTGGATTTACACGGGCTTTTCACTTCTTGCAATTCATTTTGCTTGCGCTAGATTTCCGCTAGGTTGTAATTTATGCAAAAAATTTTATTGTCAAAAGATAAAAACTGGCACTGGTAAAATACTAATTTTTAATCTCTGGCAAGCATTAAAGTATTGCCTAATATTTTATATGTAATTTTAAGGAGCAATTGGGCTGACTGAAGATTCAATCCAACTATTGCGTTGGATGGTTTGTGGGCCAAAAATGTCAACCAATTTGAAGAGCTTATAACATAAAACTTAGAAATCCCGTCCGACCAAGAATCGAAAAAAAAATCGTTTTTTTTAAGTACGCAAGTAACTTGGTATCAACTTTCCAACGAGCAGGTAACCCTTTTCTTGAAAAGTCTCAATACTTAATTGCTCTTGATTCAATAAATCTCGTAAATACGAATGCAATTGATGTTTTAAGAAAAATCGTAGAGTCAGGCTCAAAGCGATACGAAGATTTATTTAAAAAATGCCTAAAATCGAAAAGCAAATAAGTTTTTAATATTCAAACAGCCGTTGAAACAACAAAGCATTAAGAATTAAGAAAAAAAAAAAAGAGATAACTATTAAAAAACCATGTCAATTTTTCTCGCAACTCTTCATTACTTTTTAGCAATGCAACATCTAATTTGCTTGCAAGGTACTTTACTCCAAAAAATTTTTAGATGTTCTAAATTTTTGTGATTAATTTACGGAAAACTGAAATTTTTTTATAAAATAATAATAGAAATAATTTACTATGGTTTTATGTTAAATATCATATTTATTTGGAATTACGTTTTGCTATGTTTCAAGAATAATTGATTTTATTTTTATTATAGATTGAATTAAAAATATAATGCCAGAGAAAATAAAAACACCATCAAAACAAAGATCGACGCAGATCAGACATAAAAGAAAACCGAAGAGCTTAATAAACAATATACTTAACTCCATACCTCATTTATTTGTAAATAATTCAATCTTAAATGTCGATGAAATTGACAGCAGCAATATCAACATAAATCGTGTTGACGGTACACAACGTCGAGTAAATGATAGCAATAATTGTTATATTTAACGCGGGGAACCAAAAACTAGCCGAGACAATATTTCCACATGAGTCCACGTGGCGGGTCTTGGAGTACTTAGAACGCCCATTTGCATCTACGAAATTCGCTCAACCAAACAACCCGACCAATTTGAG
>JAUZNK010040877.1:0-17211 GCA_035046665.1 Euphysa ruthae
TTTCAATACTTAAAGTTTCATGCCGTGCTGGCAATCTTCAGTTGATAACGAGTTTTTTAATAATTTTACAAAATTATAAAATTATTTTAAAATATATATATATATATATTTCTCTTACTTTTAGTCTCGCTTCATTTCAAAAGAATACGAGCACTTTAAGTTAAATGGTTCAAACGTTATTTTGGCCTTTTTACCATTATTTTACAAAACGCGACTCCTGCCTACTAAGTTTAACTTATTTCAATAAAACTTCTGAAATATATATCCATTGGAAATAAAATTTGGTATCTATCTATTTTTGAGGGTGGGGAATCCAATAAACCATATATAAACATCAGAAAATAAATTCTAAATATGTATAATTTAAGTTTTAAAATTCTTGCTGTCTGCTAAAGATTACTTAAAACCTTATACTTCATCTATATTTTTTTTACTGGTAGTCTATACATGCTGCTAGGTCAGAAAAAACTTTAAATTGTCTTTGGCATATTTAGGTAAAACTGTGAGGTTTTTAAAAAATACTTTTTGTTTTCATATTTTCATTCAACAATTTACTACAACAATTTCAGTTAAAATAAGGTTTTTAATGTTCCAAGATATAATATAAGATGATTTTTTTTAACTACATACAGTTTTGTCTTTGTTACAATTATGAAAATATTCAAAATTTCTCCACAATTAAATTAAAATCATTTTCTTTGATATTATATACTCGTTTGGTAGCAGTTGACAGCATTTCAATTATACAAACAATGTCATTAGTTGGTATCCAGCACTTGTCCAACCTTTGTGGCCATTGGAAATTTCTCTTTGGTCCATGTGAATGCATAGACTTAACTTCAATATCTCCTTCTGCTTTGTTTACTTCTTCAACTAGACCAACCAAATTTCTTTTGCATCTATGTCATGTCACGATTTCCATGAATGTAAAGGTAACTACATATTCCACATCTTCACATAATTCTTTGCACCTAACTGATGTGGAGTAGCTGGTTCAAAGTAATGGAAAAAACATGTACCAGGAATTGGTTTTCCTTGACTAAACAGTTCCTTTATTTCATCTTTTACATTAATCATTCTCTCTTTTGAAATGTAGTGAAAACTAATGCCTTCAATTTCCTCTTTACAAAACTCAAGCATTGCAACAACTGTCAATATTTTGTTATCATTTGGTCTCCATGAAAACATTGAATTCTATTATTATTGTGTCTGGCCAGAAATTTTATATTTCAAGATGTGTTAATAAAAAAAAACATTAAAACCAATAAAGAGAAAGGTTTGAGGACAAATTTGTTTCTCATAAAGACAAACCGAAATTAAGAAATTTAACTAAATTTGTGATTAAAAGTTTTTTTACGTTTTCATGTTATTTTCATATCACTATCTAATAATAAATAAAATGCTCAATTCAAAAAGCAATTTATTAGACCTGCGTTAACCAAGAGCATTGAGAAATCAAGATAAGGTCTTGGGTTACTAAACATTAGAGTGCAATGGACACGGTTAATTTTAATCGTCCCCGTTAATGCTCAACGACCAATGCCATCATGGTATTTCTAGTAATCTAAAATGTAACAAAAAAAGAAAAAAAAAAGCACATTTTGCAGGTCGTTTTAAACGATGGTAGAGTAAGTTTTCTATTATTAACACCATGGATAAAGTAATTAAGAGTTTAGAGACTCCCAGAAAAGTAATTAAATATTGGTACCAGAACATTATTTTTAAAAGAATCGTATACAAACTTAAGGTTGGAAGTTCTAACAAGATTCGAGAACAAAGTTATATTCAAACTATGAAACAAAAATGATACATTAGAGCGGAAAGACTTAAAGTTTATTATTCTTAAAGCAGATTGTTTTAATTGATTGTTTATATTTACCCCAAATCTGACAGCAATAATTAATATGCAAAAAAAAATTGAAAGATAAATAGAATAAATGGTATTACTATTAACGTAATGATCCATTTTTGAAAGCAGGTCAAACTGTCATCAATCAAAATTCCCAAGATAATTAAAATGTGTTGAAGGACAAAGACGTACTCCGTTTAACTTGGATTTTTAATTCATACTTTCTTCTGCTACGAAATACAATTAACACGGTTTGACTTATATTTGTTAAATTTGACTTTTGATAATCTCCCGCCATTTTATTAAAATAAATTTTTAAAAAAAACATGAAATTACAAGTTTTAATGGAATAACGCAATAATGAATGTATAACTTTTGATAATGCTTCTAAAATTTTCCTTCCATAAATTTTTCTATAAATCACAACCTCTTTAAAACAAAAAGGTCATGCATCAAAACAGCAATTTAAAATTGCAATTTTTTTTTTGAAAATACACCACATAAACATTCAATGTGATTTCTAGCTGTTAGTTTTAATCCTTTAATCAAATCAAGATATATCTCATCATACAAATCTTTTACAAGGCTTTTCCTTTTATAAGTTTTAAATATTCAAAAGCATGTAGAGATGTCATGCTAAGGACAATTAGGTTATAAAACCCAAATCACATTAATGATGCATTACAAGTTGCCGATAATATATAACTTGGAAGTTTGACTTTAGTGCCTGATGATGCACAATAAAATGGTTGCAGAATTTTTTCAAAATAACAAAATAAATTTCTTGAAAAAAACATCAACTCTCAGAGAACGAGAATTGCTTTGCAGAACATAGCAATACATTCATTATAAATATAAAATACCCATTATAAATAAAGAAATTAATTAATCTAAAAATAAAGGTTTATTTCAATTTTGAGGCTTAAAATAACATAACAGGGAACCAAGAAATGGAAATTTTTTTTTTTACAAAAAAATGATGTTTCTGTATCTTCAACTATATCAAAGAAAAATTGGTAGAAGAATATTAATATAATAAAGAATTTTTTTAAATTATATAATAAGTTTGACATAATTTATTAAATTCTATCATTATTCTATTTATAAAAAAACAAAACCGATAATTCACAGAGGTACTCTAATTTGAAAAAAAAAAACTTAATCTTTCCAAAAAAAAAATAAGCATTTCTTTGGTCTAAAAATTTAAAAAAAAAATATTTAATATTTTGCAAAAGAATGACACATTTTTTTCACTACTGTTCTATTGTTGTTTTTTGCTCCATCTTCAATCCTTAGATTTAGAATTACTACCCATATGTTGAAGATATAATTCAATTTTTTACAAAGTGCAGAAGATGTGGACTGCGAACTGCTGAAAGATATAAGATTAAACTAAATCTTACCTTTAATATACTGAAAAATTTTTTTTAGTTGCATATTGTCAACAGGTATCTTGGTGTTGCATGAAAGATTTATTATTTTCCCTAATTTTAAATTATTATAAATTGATTTTTAATATAATTTTGTATATTTGGTCATTTACTGCACTGCAATGTGCATATTTTATTTAAAGAATAACTGAAAGATTGATGAAAGACCAAAATAACTTTTTTTCTTAAGTAAAAAATAAATAGATGTAATTTTATCATTATACATGCCACTTCCCATATTGATGTCATAAAATTAACAAGTAGATTTGCTACAAAAGATAACAACTATGACCACTAGTATGAAAAGAAAAAGGTAACAAGTTGAAATAATAGCATTTAGCCCTATTAACTAACTATTATAACACCCTAACTGCTTTTTCTTTGAAATATAAATAAGGGTAGAAACCTGAATACTTTCATCAATATTTATTTATAATATTTATAATAATATCAATATTTTGCCTTTTTTTACCGCAAAATCAAGCTAATAAGACTTATCCTTCACATCTAAAGGGAAAAAAATCAATGAGCTTATTCAGAGAAAAATCCAAAAACTTAGATTTTGGGTCTATTTGCCTCGTTTAAAATTGAAAATTTTACCTTCTTCAAGTTGTTTGCCTTTACATTTTAGAAAAAAAAAAAATAAAAAAACAAGCCAATCAAAATCGAGGAAAACATGAAAAAATATATTTTTTTGCCTCGTTATTCCAAATTATATAATGAAAATAAAAATTTCTGTTGAAAATCTGGAACTGGAAATTTATTTCTTACCCTTTACTTGCAAAAAATTAAAAAAAGTTAACAAACAGATTCACAGAAAAATTTATGACCACATATTTTTGGTTTATATTTGCCTTGTTTATCCCCAAATGGGGCTAACAAGAATATTTATCACATATATATTCCTAAGAAACAAAAAAAAAAAAAAAGCAGATATCAAAAAAACACGAAATTAATTATTCCTTGGATTATAGTAAGAATAAGAACTTTTGAGAAAATCTTCCTAAGAAACAAAAATTTTGAGAAAATCTGGAAGAGGCCATGATATTTCATCTTTTATTTCTTAACATCTTTATATTTATATTTATATTTATTTAAATAAATATTATAAATTACGTATAATATTTATAGCATCATGACATATGCTAGAAAGCATATCTATTACATATCGCGTCACACAGGCAATAGACATATTTTTAAAAAAAATCCCTTCGCCAGCACTGTATCTATTCTTTATTTTCCATTATGACTAGAAAAAATTTAGAAGAACAAAAACTTATGTAGATAAAGGATTATGCAGATGTAGAGTGATAAAAAAGATAATTTTGAGCTGTCTAGAGAAAAAATAAAAATTATACTTGAGTAAGCTCTCCGAAAATATAAATAGACCTGGAAATCATTGAAAAATATTGAATTACAAAATCAAAAACTATTATATAACAAGCAAAATGTTCAAGGAGTATGCTATTATAATTTTAAAGCATTTCTCAGCCCAATTCTACACATACCTAAGCAAATTTAAATAAACCTTGTAAAAGCAATCCTCAAACTAAAGCTGGGCTTTTCCACAGTGCGCCCTTTGTGCCTATCATAGTGAAATTTTCAAATCTAAATACTAAACCTAAAGAGAATTTAAAGTAGAATTTTAGTCTACCTCAGTCAAATCAATGCATTTTGACTAATATTTACGTAATTGATTGGTTGAATTGATTTAAACGCGAGTTGTGAATATTTCAGTGTGTTTAAAACACACCAGATGTATTTTGGGATTTAAATCACAAACAGAAGGTGTTTATAGAGGTAAAATAATGCTTTTTGTATTTTACAGCCTTTTTCAAAAGGCAAACCAAAATTTAGCATAATTTTTGAAAAATTTAAATTAAAAAAATAAATAAATAAACAAAGCCATTTTTCATCGGATGCAGAGTCCAGTTTCTCCTAAAAATGTACTACTATTAAGAAATTACCATGCCAACAGGCAATTATCTAAATCAAGCCTAAAATCTACAAGCATTCTAGGCCTCATATTTTGCTTTTGTCAACATCTAATGATTTTTGCTAATTTTGTAACGATTTTTGAAAATTTTTAATGCAAAGTTTTTATAGTTAATAAAACTGGCGAATGACAAAGCATATATTATATTTTGAGGGAAGAAATTCAAACCGGACCTTTTATATTCAAATTTAAATTAATTAAACAGTTAAGGAGATCGAAACAATGTTAGCTTCTCTTGGTTTTCAAAAGAAGTCTATGAACACTAAACAAACAAGGAAAGAATTTATAAAACTTAGACTAAAAAGAAATTTAATAAGAGAATATGTTTTCAAAAATTTGACAATAAGTTAATTACAAAATAAAACTTACTGAAGTATTTCAGCGTAGCCATGGCTTGCTCAGTAGTCATATCTAAGCTAATTTGTTCCTCCCCATCATCAAAAACCCATTCTGTATAATCATGATCTTCTTCTGAACCAACTCCACTAGACTGCGCTACAGGGGCATACTTTGCAGTAGATGCTCCCAAAGCATTCTCATCAGATGATGATGTAACCAATGAATCGTCCTCATTATTGACGTTCATATAATGTGTAGAGCCATATATACTAGCGTAAATTTCATCATTGTTCAATTGCGCAAATGTATGTGATATATTTTCTTCTTCATATATATTGTTTTCACCCACATATTCATGAGTTGTTTCCATATGAGTACTTTTAACTTTAAGGAGGTCAAAAACAAATGAGGCACTTAAATTGGTTCCTCAGGGATTTTCTCACCAATTATAAAAACTCCAGCATTTAATCATTGTACTCTAAAAAAGCATAAATTAGCATAAATTAGTCCTTAAATATTTAAGGACTATTTGCAAAACTATTTGCAAGACTATTTACAAAACTAATAACACTCTAACAAAGATTCCAACTAATCAAAACAAAGATTACCATATTCCGACCAATCCATATAGATGATTTTTCAGCAAAATTTGAAAAAACAGCTTCATATAAAAAACGTTTGGGACCAGTACCAGAAATTGAGATTCCTTGAAGGTTTGTCAACTTACCAATAACTAAAATTAACAAGGTCAAAATACTGTTAACTATGTAAACACAAACATTCTCAAACACGGCTCACAAACTTTCAAGTTATTTTCAATAGAGTAAGGCAGACATTTCTGTTTTTTTTCTAGGAAATACTTAAAATATTTACTCAAAAGATAATCATTCATTGAATGTTTAAAAAGGACAATATGTAAGTCTTAACAATATTTAATAGTTTTATCTAATAATTTCCACTCCTCTTTAGCTTCCTTTATTCTTATTTATTCGTATATCAATAATGCTTTTAATTTGTTATGTAACAATTAGTTTTCTTTAGCTTCCTGCCTAATAGCGGCTTCAAGCCTTGCAAGAAGAGGCTTATTTTTAAAAATAAAAAAATTTTTTTTTTTGTCCACTAAAACTTACGCTCCTTTAACATACTTATAATCCACTAAGAAAATAAATTCTATCCATAATGTTTCTGTGAACTTCATATACACTATCTTGATTCAATTATAAAACCATTTAAAAGTACACAGATGGTCTGAAAATTATAAAGATTAAAGAGATGGCCTAATAATTTTGGAAATACCAAAACAATCAATAAATATGTGGCAACTTAACCTTCCTTGCACAGAAATATGAAATAATTTTAATAAATATAATATAAATATAATAAAAAATAATAACAATAATTTTCAATACTGAGCATAAATAAAACTTTTAATAATTTAAATAAAAACTTTACCGATTAAATAATACCGATTTAATATATTTTACCGATTACTGACATGTTGATAACATGTTGAGTTGAAGTGTAAATCCTGTAAAATATTCGTAAACAAACAAATATCAAAACACGGGCGGTAAAATAGTGAAATTTCAAATTTAATACTTTTCTGTACAGAAATATAGTGAAATATCGAGTTGAAATTTTTTTTTCATTTTAGCTTTCCGTATCAACCTCATTTTCCACATCATGACTGTATTTTAGTTTTCCACATAACTCATGTGCTATGAATGGCCCCTTCCTTATTTTAAAGATATTTTAAAAAATTCAACAAAATTTTTTTGGCAATGTCAGAAAAAAATAAAAATCAAATTAAACAAGACCTTGATTAGCTCTAAAACTTGAAGTTGTTTTTATCCCTACTAGAACTGTCAACATCTACATCCTCACTCATTTCATATTTTGAAGAAAATCCAAAAAACTCAGCTATTTCATATTACTGACTCCAAAAAGATTACTCGACTCAGTGATATCATTTAAAGAAAAGTTTAAGTAAAAAGAATTGCTAGAACTTTGATCAAAGCCTTCCACAGCCAATGAATTTTTTTCATTTTTTTTTTTTTTTTTTTTACTGCCAAAATTTGCAAACTGGAAAATGTAAACAAACCAGGACATAGCCTAAATTTATTAAAATTTTTGGGATAACAAGATAAAAAATAATTCTCTAGATAATCAATGCCAAACAGGTGTTTTAATGAAAGTTTCAACTCTTGATGAAAACCGATGATCATTGGTCATGAGAGACAAATGTTTGGTAAGAATCAGAACATAAATTCCAGATAAAAATCAAAAGTGTTTTTCAGACCAAAACCGACCGTTTTAGAAGCCTGGGCCTTAAGTATAGATAACTATTTTAAATGATCAACAAACTAAAATGAAGAGAATATTTTCCTAAAATGTATCATCTAATTTCAAATGAGTCGGAAAAACTTTTCAAATGAGAAGATTTTGAAAAAATTATAAAATTTCGCATAAAGTAATCATATTTGGGTAAGCTCAAACTCAGTACCAAAAATTATAAAAAAAATTTTTTTGGGTAAAAAAAATTGCTATTCTTAAATTTCAAAAATAGTTTCACAAAAAAAAATTAACCCTTTTAAAGTTTGCCAAACAAACAGACTAACAGAATGAGAGATGAACTAACAAGCATGGATGAATTCATGTGTCTAAAAACATTGAAATTGACCTGATAAAATATTATTTTAATCCAACCAGTGAAGAGTCTATTGAAAATAAAATACTATCTATTAATCTTATTTACAGTATATATAAAGTAATATCTTTCACAAAATAAAATAAAATTTAAACCGTAAAGCTTTAAATAAACAACATGGCAGCATGACATGGTTAAATCATACATTGAAAAACCCCTAATGCCAAACTTATATGAAAAACCCTGAAATGTAAAATTATATAAAATCATATACGACAACAGCTTCAACCACGTCTGATTTATTGTGAAAAAATAAAAATTAGCTTGGCAGAATTTATTCAGCGTTTCTACCGTATCAAATAATTTTTGTTTCACTCTTTTTTACTTTTGTGGCCTAATGCTGTTTTAAAAAGAAACAGCTTTTTTGTACGTATGTAAGAAACACTTTTTTTGTGTGTATGTAAGAAACACTTCTTGTGTGTGTGTGTGTAAAAAACCCTTTTTATGTGTGTAAGAAATATTTCATAAAAACAAGCCGTGTTTAAATCCTTATGGTTGAAAGAAATGTTAGCAATTTGCTCTATGATATAAAATAGAATAAATCCAATAAAGAGTTTTGATAAAGTCAGAAAGATTTGGAAGTAGAGGAAGGCGGAAGCATAGGTTTGGAAGTAGGTGGAGACCAAGTGTTACAATAAAATTTTATTTTAACGTTAAAATTGAATTTTAAACGTTACTGTATTATCAAAACCAAACTATTAGATTGAGAATTATAAGAGGGAGGCAAAGGATAAATGTAGAAATTTCCTAAACATTTTCAAAACGTTTTTAACAAAAAAATATTGAGAACCAGAAATGATCAATTTTAATATTTAAAACAAACTTGCCATCAACAAAATGAAGTCAAAAAGGTAAATTCTTTGAAAAGTATTTGCATAGGCAAAAACATACCCTTTTCCCATCTCTCTAATTTCTTACAAAATATATATAGAATTTCACATGTCTGAGTGTTTAATATTTTGATATGGTTGTTTACACAAAGCTTCAAGGTATAGCAAATATAGCAAAGGTATTTACACATTTGCAAATTTAACATCATTTTATGAAGATTTATTAAGATTTCATGAAGATATTTAACATTATTTTAGAAGAAGGAATCAGATTTATCCCCTGTTTTGTGAAAATTAGAATTTACAATAAAAAAAATTGCTAGCAACTTTTTTTAAATTTTTGATTTCTCTGAAGAAGACTTTGGAAATAAAAGAGGATATTGGAATGAAATATTAAAATTATAAAATAATAACAGCAACATCATATACAAAAACATATTCTACTTTCTCGAATAACATAAATCTGCTGAGTCAGCAAAAAAAATTAATTGATTCTCTAACTATGCCGCTCCTTGAGTTTCTTTTTAAGGGGCTAGATATGTTACAACAAGTTTTAAGGCTTGCCAGCAAGCTGAAAGTTATGAAAAGTTAGATTTTATTAGTTAAATAAAGACATAAGATATTTGAAAAAAAAAAACAAAACAGAAACATTGACATTAACTTTTTTAATCTGGTACATATTTCCCACATTTTATCTTTTATTTTTCTTATCTTTATAACAAGGTAATTAAAGGCTTTTAATTTTTATCTCAGTGTAAAAATTCAAACAAGCAATTATAATGGTGAAATTGTAATCTATTAATCTACTTAACATACTTGACTAAAAGCCGATCAAAGTAAAACAACAAACTTAATAATAATACAGGGCAATTTTAATTCATGTAAAGGCTTCCTACCTAAAACTTAACTAAGACTTAAACATAAAAAATGACAATATAAATATGATGATATAAATTCAAGTTTTCTGCACATAGCATATTAAGGAAAGCGTGAAAAAAAGGAAAAAAAAAATTCTAAACTTCTTGCTTGTTGACATTGAGCAACATTTGAATATGTAAGTAAGAATAATATGTAGGCATGACAATGGAAAATTTATTTTCACACAGATAGCCTAGATAATAAATGAGCTTTGAAAATAAATACAATTTAACCACATGACGTCAGTTATGATGCGCTAACAATTTTTTTGATTTAAGAAATATTCCATTTCAACATGTTAAAATCTTTATCTGGAAATTTGGTTTAAAATATTGTCACACGTGTATTCTACAATTCATGAATAGGAACAGAAAACTTGTTTATATAATCATGTTAGCATAAATAAAAATATAAATAAAAACAATTACCTTATTTCTATGGGATTATTAATATTACTTCCTTTATTAATATAACTCCAAAATTTTGATTGGTTATTAAATCGAGAATTAATTTTCAAGAGTGCTCTCCGAATTGAAAAAATGTTGATCTCTTCGAAAGCTTTCCTTTGCTTAGCAACTTCAAGCTTCTTCAGATGCTTTTCTTGTGCTTTTAAAAATTTTAATTGTTGAGATTTTGGTCGACGCTTACTTTTTCCTTTAATATCAAGCATATGTTGATAAATTTCTTGCTTCTTAACAAGGCGACGAAATTCGTATTTTACATTTTGTTTATATCTTCGTACTCCAGTTAAGCAAATCCTATCAATATCGTATAATGATAAACCAGCTGTAGATAAAGCCTCCTTAGTTTTCCACCTTCTTTTGCAACGACACAAATCTATTGTACTTTCAACAACTTTAGGAGAGAGTTTATGAATAATAACACGAAACAATTTAAGATTCATTGTATTTGTTAATTTACGCATTTGACGAACACTTATACTAATAGGATGAGATTTCATTGGAGTATCATCTTGTGTAATATTAGATGACTTTAACAGTGTTGGCAATACGGGTGTACGAAAAGGTATACTAGGTTTGCATCTTTTTGAAACAACTTTATCACCAAAACGGTCTTTATCCATACAGCAACTATCTTCGACAAAGTCTTCTGATTTCAAATTTTCGCATTTCACTTTTGTATTAACTTTTTCAGCAATGATCTTGTTTGAACACGGTATAAACAAATTTTCATCGCCATCTACATCTTGTTTCAAATTTGTTGGTTTTATATCATTTGCTTCTGACTCTGTGTCAGAGGATATATGCACAATATTTTTGTTATTAGTTCCTTCACAACTAGATACCTGTGAAATCGTAATAGCAGTACAATCACTATCTGAAAGTATTATTTGGGAAATATAATCATCTTTTAAATGAATTGCGGGTAATAATGACAAAGATTTTTGATTTGAAGGTGATTTAGGAATTAATGTAGGACGAAAAGCTTTTCTTTTTGTACCACTCGGACTACCATGATCTTCTGAAAAAGAACGGTACAACTTAGTTGGTGATAGTTCACAAAGATCAATACTAGGTCGACGAAGTTTCTGAGGTGTAGGAATTTTAACATGTGGACAAAATGAAATGTTACATTCACAAGATATTACAGAACTGCTTCGATCTGGACATAAATTATACTCCACATTGTTAAACCTGCGCAAACTAGGATGAAGAGAAATTGTTTTATAATTTTCATCGTCAAGTTGCGGCAATGGCAAGGGAGACGAATGCGTTTTATGATTTAAACCTGGCAACAACAAAGGAGAAGAGTGTGCATTATCATGCTTTAAATATGGTGATAAAAACGGAAAAGTGTTTGTATCATTGTAATTTAAGCTTGACAAAACAGGAGAATGGTTATTTTTTTGATTTACACTTGGATATATTATGTTATTTGTGTTAGCTGATACAAATGGTGATGGTAGAAAATGTATTGGTGATAACGTGTCTTTAGACTTGGTTGCTAGGGCAAAATTATGTTTTGTGGAAGCAGATTTTAGACTACCTGTACTACTTGGTGACGAGGGTACTGTTTCTAAATATTTATCATTTACAGATGAAATGGTTTGAAATTTCTCTATTAAACCTGATTTATTTTTGTGTGATATAAACGGAGAGTTAAGCTGTACTAACTCCTGCTTATCTAAGGCTAATGTTTCTATGCGCCGTTTCTTTTTATTTGGAGAAATATTTGATAGAGAAAGGGGAAAAGATTTTACTGAAGAATGTAAATTGTTCCCCTGTGCAACTGTAGAAGACAAGCGGTGTAGCGATAACGGTGTTGTTCTTTCACCAGCAAACAGTGTTGCAGATTTTACAGGAGATTTAATTTCAGATCTTTCAGAAGAAGAAAAATTAATTTTTAAATTTGATCTTGCATGATCAGCAAGTTTCTTTGCAATAACTTCTTCAAAAAGATCAACTGGTTGAGCTTTTGTAGAAATTTCTACAATATATTTCCCATCATCATCCGAAATTTCAGTTGATTCAATGCTGTTAACTATCCTTTTCATTTTATTCTTTTTAATATCGCCCTTTGAAGGTAAACACATGGTTTCTGATTTATCAAGTTCAAGCAAAGTTTTAGATGAAGTGTTGACAGCCTGCTTATCTAAGGACCATAAAAGTTTTCCTGTGCTACTCACATTAGTTGGCATGACTACTACGCAGTCAGTAATATTATACTTAAACATTAATTCAGAACAAATATCTTTGGGCTTTGAGGTTTTAATCATCTTTTTGGGAAAGAAATACTTTGGTTTTTTATCTAATTCTTCCCTTTTTCCTTTTATAACTTCTGGAAGGATCTTCGGCAGCGGATCATTTTCAAAAACTGGAGCATCACTTTTTTTATACCCTTGTAAAATATCTGAATATTCTTTGCAGTTTTCTGACACTACAGAATTTAAACAATCATCGTATGTGTTCAGAAATGTTGTTTCCTCTAAGTTCAAATTTCTTGATTTAACTGGAAGCACTTCACAGCTTTTCAAATTTAGTGAGTTTGTAAAATTTCTTGAATTACTTGGGATCAGTTCACATGTTTGTGAATCTATCGATTTTTGACAACCCTCTGCTTCAATTGAAAGAATTTTACACACTACTGCATTTGCTGAATTTATAGCACTCTCAAATGTTTCCTCTTCTTCGGAATTGTTGTCCATACTTAGGTTCAGGTTTACCACCTGGTCTGGTTCAGGCTCAATATGAGAGGATACTTCCACAACAGACGTATTCATTATTAGAGATATGTCCTTATCTATGACAGATATGTCCATCTGAGACTCCAAGAAGCCATCCTCAACATTACGAACAGATACACCCAAACTTTTAGGACTATCGTGAACTGTTATTCTCTGGAGAATGACGTCAGAAACACTGTTCTCTTCTTCTATAACACAATTACCACTTTCAGATAAATTTTTGTGTCGATAGGGATGTGTAGACCTTTCACATGTATCGATTAATATAAAGTCTTGATCATAGTCTTTAAGCTGACTCTCAGTGTCTGAGTTACACTTTTTAAATGGACTATCAATTTCTGTATTATAATCTTTTATTGGACTCTCAATGTTGAAATGAATGTCAAACTTATCAGGTTGATTGACTTTAGTGTTTTCTTTATTCAGGTCACTCTTAGCAACTTTGGTGTAATTTGTTGTTTTGATTGTAGGTTCAAAGGGTTTAAACTTTGCAGGAGTACGACGCTTAACCTCTGGCCGTAGTCTTAAAGAAAAGCTTTTGCCTGCAAATTCTGAGGTGTTAGAAGATGCCATAACTGAAAGAGCTTCTTTACCAATGCTCTAAAGAAGAAAAAAAATATAGCAGCTCAAGGTACAAAGTAGCTATTTGTTTGTTAAAAACATTAACTTAGCGACTTTAACATTGGAAATTACCTTGAAAATAAAATTTTTATGAAATAAACCAAAAAAAAGTTTTTGCTAACATTACAAAAGAATCAGGATTTAATTTCTCAAGATCTTGGATAAAATTTTGTTTTTTTAACAACGTAAAAAACTTTAGCTGATTTTGAACAAATTTTGTATAAAAAAAAAGAAATTCTGGAATCATGAGACCCCTTCCTCCAAGAAAAATTTTAAAATATTGTTTTTGGGCTAAAAACTATCATATTTAAAACAAATACCAAAAAATAAGACAGCTAACCATTTGGGTCAAACAACATGGTTTTCTAATTTTTGACTTATCTAAAACTTATGAGTAGCACAGCTTTTTAAACTTGCTCTTTTTTTTGATTTTTTTGCCATAAAGATTTTTCATAATATAAAAGCCAACTCTGGAAAAAGAAACTGAGTTTTGTCAAAAAGTTTACGGTATAGCTCAATAGCTTATTTTTTGCTTTGTTCTGTTTTAAACACAGAAGTTATCATATTAATGGATTGTCATGAAAAAAACTGAATTATGCTTCACAAAAATTTATTCTTTGGTTGCCACCCCTTGACCATTTCAAGAACTGTAAATGTAATTTTGATAAAACGCATGCACATTGATGATGATTTCGTTGTCAAGCCTTCCTTTTGATTCAAAACATTTTCTTTAAAATTTTAAATAAACTTGTCATGTCTGGGTTGTGGCGTGTCTAGGATGAACAAATAAACAGACTCAGTCGTTTCACGTCTAGGACGAACAAATAAAGAATTACATAAACCACTTACTGTAGAACATTCTTCGACTAGGATGACAGCTAAAAAAATAAAATACTCAATTCATATAAAACAAAATGAAAGCTTGAAAAAAAAATTGTATAAAAAAAAAATTATAAAATATTTGAAACAAAATTTTAAATTTTTCCATTTTAACTTTCAAAGAAAATTTTAATGCAAGATATTAAAGTTCAGAGTAAAAGTAGCAGAGGCTTCATTAGTTCATTTGATAAAATATTGGAGCAAGAAAGGAAAATAAATATATATAAATACAATGTTACTACTATGTTGTTATTTATATTATACATATTGTTATAAATTAATTATATTATGACATTACTAAATTACCAAAATCAATCACTTTAATGACAATCTATTCAATGGAAAATCCAGAAATTTATACTTTTTTAATAATGAAAAAAAAAAATAACTGTTTGAAGTTTGAAGGAATAAAGCATAAATATGACTGAATATGCCACATGACTCAAATGATGCCCTTGATGCTTCTTTACCTTAATGAAAAATAAAAAAGCAAATTAGCAACTAAATGGGCCCTGGAAAAATCTATTTTCATGAAAAATACAGAAAAATCCAACAAAATGATAAATCATTATTGAATTATTATTGGCTTATTATTATGGATAAATAAATACATAATTCCACTCAAACAAATTATATTAAGATGTTTTTATCATTGTGAAAATGATTAAAATAAATATAAAGAAATAAATATAAAAGATAAAATAGTTTAAAAAAAAAAGTAATAAATGAAATATTCCATGGATAAATAGTATTTACATTTTTCATCCCACTGTTCCATGATCTCAAAATCTCCGGGTTGATATCTGACAGGGGATAACCATGTCTCATGGCCAGGTTGGGGTCTTCAGCCTTGGTTAGCAACCTTCCTAGTGATGGAGTCATGATAAAAACACCTAGTTCCTTGATCTGTAAGACAGGGTGGATGACAGGAAGTGCATCCGGTCCATTAAAATCATGCCAAACTCTTATGTCCGTCGAACCCATGCTAGCATGAAAAATGGAGAAGAACAACCTTTGATACAGATTAAAGTTTCCCATGAACAAAGTGAAGTCCTGTGTCAGTGAGAAAATTAAGCTCAGTTTATATGCTGACTCAGCATGTAAATCAATTACGTATTCCATAAGAGGGATGTTGGATATGAATAAAGACCAATAATATTTTCTAGCATTGTAACAAATGTCATGCGTTTACATGCAAAATAAGAAAAATGAAAAGGTTTTTATAAAATTTCAAAAAAGAAGTTTTTAGGCTAAAATGATTCCGGTCCTAGGCTAAAAAATTACCATGATTCCGGTCCTAGGCTAAAAAAATACTATGATTCCGGTCCACAATATTTCTATTTATTATTATTATCATTTTAAAATAGTCAAATTTTTAAAGAAAAAAAATAAAAGTCAACAAGAAAAAAAATCAAAGAAATATCAGCATCATTTCTTCTCCACCTCACAAGTTTCACCTTTCAAAAAAAATTCAGCTTCGTCATCACTGTTTCCAAAAAATTATTTGGTTGATATCAATTTCATAGTGACTTAGATCAAATTCTAATTTTATAAAATAAATAAAATTTGGTTCAGAGTTTTCCGTAGCCATGTTCTTTATTTTTTGACAGCCAAATTTGGAAAACTGGAAAGTATGAACAAGCAGATAGTCTAACTTGAAAAACTAATAAGGAACATAGCAAAAAATATTATAGACACGTGTGTTTTTACCAAAAAATTTTTTTCACTACTGAAAGCCAACAACCGATATCAGTCAAGAAAGATATCATTTTGCTATAGATGACATTTTGACATATATCAAAACCAGTGCTCGAAGCGTTAATAATCTTAACTTTATAATTTAGAAAAAATTTACCAGTTTTATGAAAAACAGACTAAATAAAATGGCATGCTTTATTAAAATAGCCCAATCATTAAACACCAAAGGAAAACCTACCATTCATTATTTAAAAATAGCAACCACAAATTCTTCATCATTCTGTTGTATATCGTTAAACATTAGTGTTCATTAATTTTCTAAAGATAAAAATGTTCCAAACAAAAAACAGAGATAAAAAAAATCCCTGAAAAATATTTTACACTTTTCAGATTTTTAAATGATCCAGAACCAGCTGGTATCCATGTTTTGACACTGTATTATTCCCTTTGAGGTACTATTGTGTCACAGCAAATTGACACTGTGTCTTTGAGGTACTATTTGCTCACAATTATTAAACTGTCAAGTATAGGTCACTTTGTTAAATATAAGATAAACTATTTAAATTTTGCTAGAAATTAATATATAAAATTTACATAATTTTTTTTTTTTTTTTTTCATTTTGAAGCATTTCTACTTAAAAAAAATACTTAAAAAAAATTAGAACTATTTTCCAGATCAAAATCTTTTTTGAAAGCTTTTGAGAAAATAAGAAATAAGGTCATTAAACAAAAATATAAT
>JAUZNK010040888.1:0-17211 GCA_035046665.1 Euphysa ruthae
TTACATTGTGTACGTTTTCGTTGTTTTTAGTTTTACAACACTGAGTTAGGTGATTCTTTCGTTTACATTTGTAACACTTTTTACCGTTTGCTTTGCAGATCGGGTTATACGTCTTATCGTATTTTTCTCCACATCGAAAATAGGGTTTAAATTTAGGTGTAAACTGCTGATATTTCGTTTTATTTTTCAGACGTTGATTCGAATTTTTGTTGGGTCGTCTACGATAAACTGTTCTAATGCTGGCAAATTACTTATATTTTTCGCCATAACTAAAATCTTATACTTAGTAAAACAATTTTAATTTAATTTATTTTTTTCCTACGTCGCCAACTATGTTTATAAATATCGAGAAGACCTGTATGTCGTATAAAGACTTCTTCTTAACTAAAAAATATGCTAACAGTGCGTTTGTTACATAATATACTATACACGTGCTAATCACATGTATAACAACACTCATCTACGGGTAAAGTGACTAAAAATATTTTACAAGGGTATTTATTATCTGTGATATTTTTTCAGCATATGATTCATTATATTTTACAACCTTAGCTAAGAAAAAAACTATCGACGTAAAATGCTGCATTGGGGGTAACGCTCATCTTCAAATCCCGCTATTTAACCCGAATGTTCAGCAAAAAGTAACATGGATGAAAGATGAAGAGAAGATCAATGAATCTTTGCCTCAATATGAGATTTATTTGAAAAGTGGCTCGTTGATGATTTATAACGCTAAACCAATCGCTGGAGGAATTTATACCGCATATGTGCATAGAAATAATGTTCGCGACATTTTTACGTTTAAATTCCGAGTTATAGGTATGAGATTTTTTCACAAATCTTAAATTTTCTTGTTAGTACTCATAGGAAAAACCTCCAAAATTATCTATAATGCTTTATAATTTTTTGCCTCTGTTTTGATGTTGCTTAAAGGACTTTAAAACTTTCAGGATAATAGGTAAATTACAAAAGTTGCAGATATTATTAGACGTGTTTTTGACGTTACGTGTCCTTGAATTTTCATAGATAGTCGCTTGAAATTGTTAACGGATCGTCTCCAGTCATTTGTACCAAACGGAAATATTACAATCAAAATAGAAGCAATGCATCATGGCGTTTCGGTATGGAAGTTCAAAAACAAAATTCTTATTAACTCACCCTCAAGTAAACACTTTCATTTTAAAGACCCGCAAGATTATGGTTTGGTAAACGGCGGTGTTTTGGAAATAACTAATATGCAATTTCGTCATGAGGGAGACTACTCCATGACTCATGACGTAGATGGGTGTCAATCAGTAGCAAAAGTAACTGCACGTATGCGTGGCAATGGTATGTAAATCATTAATGTAATAAGACTAATCCAGGATAATTTGACTAGTTTACTCGCTAGCGAAAGTGATTATTAGTACTCGAAAATTTAGTATTGCTTAAATAAATTAGGTAATTATTATACTTGTTTTTTGCTGTAAGGTTGCCATTTATTTTAACATGGTCCTATTTAGTTCTTTTAATAACCAAAGGAATTTATTATGGAATAATAAGCTTGTCATTAATTCTGATATAAATATAATGCTATAAGTTTAAAAATCAAAAACCAAAACGTCTCACACTTAAACAAACTACACTTAAATATTTAAGATTTAGATATTCAAGACTTAAGTGATTCAAATTTAAATACCCTAGACTCAATTACCCAAAACTTACACATGTTCCTAAGTAAAATCTAAGTCCCTACAATCAATTAACGATACAATTCTGATTTCCATCCAGAAGTTTGCGCTTCACTCTAGTCATATAAACAGATAAGATTTGTTGACACTTTGACGAGATCGGAAAAATTTTCTTCGAAGTTTTATAAATTGCAATTAGAAGATTAAAATATTTGAGAGCTCCTTACCCTTTAGTTGATTAAAAAAAAATATCAAGATATATGATAGTACGAAATACTTTTTGCAAATCTATTAAAATATAAATGTCTTTTAACAGACCTTAACAACCCGACCAAGTTGAGCTAACGTTGCATTACGCAATGAGCTTTGCTCAGAAACTCAGAGATAGCATGGAAAGTAAATTACTGCCAGAGCTGGAAGTCAGACTCGTTAACTTTCGTTCAGTGTCCAAACGTCCTACCGTTGTGCCAACTCCGCAAAGTTGATGTTAAAGTTAAGATGTTCTAGAATATACACATCGTTCTGGGCATAAATATTTTACTTATCTCCTTACAGAATCATTTACCTGGGTTAATAAATCTGATTGTAAGATAGGATTTAACTTTTGCAATATTCCGATTTCAGTCCAATTTTATCAGCTAATTCATCAGTGTTCTTCTAATACAGTCCTAAGGCAGCAGTGAAAATATTTCTTGAAAATTGACGAGTTTCTTTTTCTTATAACACGAGTTGTTTCTCAGAGCCCTACTCTAGGTAGAAGTAACTTAAAGAAAAGTAAATTAAAATGAGATTTGTTGTTTCTACTGCTAATGTGATTTTTTGGCCTGTTTGGTTCTCAATTGTAATGAAAAATGAGATTTGGTTCTCATCTACAATGAAGAATGAGGTTTAAAGATAACGCTTTGTTTAAAGATGCGTCTTAAAGTTTTAATTTGACGGTGCAGAATTACATTGAGTAAAAAAACATTTACTGTAAAGTGTATGACCAACTAATATCAGGCACGATAAGAAACAGACAAAACCTTAAATGTTTGCTACCGTTTTGAAACTCTTTTGAAACCTTCACAATCGAAATTAATTCTTTGTTTCGTTGACACTTATTGCCTCACTCGAGATCAAAGAAACTTTAACAAATCTCACCCGCAAAATTCACACCCGCAAAATTCACATCCGCAAAATTCAACCCCGACCCACTTTAGAAGAATTTTTTTTTTTTTTGCATAAATTTGAAAAATTCAATTTAAATTATCTCTAGATATAGAAGTTAACAGTAAACCTTTGAAACCGATGGTTGGTTTCCTTCATCTTGCAATGGTGCGAATGGAACCTTATTTGAAGTCAAATTTTCTATTGGTCGCTGTAGTAATCGTTGCTGTTCTAGCTTTGTCGCTATTGTCTTGCTTTTTGGTTGTTATATGTAGCAATTTTTTTCAGAAAATGTCGTAAGTACTTAATTTTTAATGACATTATGTCACATAATTTCAATGGAATAACTTGTTTGTATTATTTTCCGCAGAGACAAATGTATGTTTAAAAGTAATTCCTATCTACCTAGTTAAAGCAAATCATTTAGAAAACACTTATCTTGCTAAAGTTGATTTCCTTAACGTCGCTTTAAGACATTTTTTATGTAACTTTATTTTCTGTAACTTTATTTTGGCCTAATCTCGCATGGAATCATGGTTGGTATCTCATTCGAAAACAAACGTGTTTTCAAATCAGTCTTTGATTCACTTTTAACAGTCTAATCGCTAAATAAACAACGAACTACATAAACAAGAGTCAACTTAATCAATTTTTGATCATATAAAATAATTTACCATAAGGTAATCGAATCATGAAGCCCTAAACGAAAAAAAAAAAAAACTGAGTAGTATATGTAAAGAAGTATTTTATTAAAATTATAGCTCATAAAAATTCTTTTAAATAGTTTATGAGAATCACTGTTGTTAGACTCACAGGATTAAAAAATTATATCGATGTGTAATATTTGATATTTGTATGCGTTTTAAAATGTTATATTGAGACAAAGTTGTCCGTATATTTCTAGACGTTTAAGCTGAGAGTGTCCTACTTGGTTATATTATTATTCAGGTTATATTTACGAAATTTTAGCCGCAAATTCGCTATGATAAGGGATCGTGTAAAGCATTAAACGCACAGTGGTTCCTCTTTTCAATAAAAAGAAAGAATTTTGTGAGTAATCTTGGTGTCTCTAAAAAAAATAACAATTTTATTAGAAAGGCGTGTTTTCTTTTAAGGGATTGATTATATGTATGCTGATAGTGTTATCCTAAATTTCACATTTTGGTAAAATTCACCAAATTCATCAGATTTAAAACGGCGTATAGTTACCTAAAAGCATTATAGATGGAATGGTATGACATTATGTAAACAGCTTTTGTTTGCCAAATCCAAAAGCGCATGAATTATAAAATTTACAAAGAAAGGGTAAACTATGCGATCATTGGGGATGACTCATTTTGATTTTATTAAAACTTAATAGTTGGGCATATTGATCGGTTAAGAAAGGCTGAGATTCTTCCAGGTGCGAGAAACTGAAACGAAAACAATCTACAAATCGTTTTTACATCTGAGGTATGAAATGAAACGCCCTGTCTGTCGTAAAGCACTTTTTAAGCGCCAGGGTGTACGGTAAAGAAGAAGGTTCAGTCAAAAATGTTCTAAATACAAGTATAGCAGATTGACTCTACAGTGCAATTCGGCCGAACAATATATCACAATATATCATATGGAGCGGAATAACGAAAGGTCTGCAGCAATGCAAAGGCACCTAAACAGATATCTTAAACTTTTTCTTTTGATTAGGCTTTCAATAGTGTAATTAGTACTAAAGGTGGGCTCACTGTCTAAGTGTTAATCCAGCTCTCCATTTAAGTCGGTAAATGAATAGCAATTTCTGTTTCTTAACCCGTGGTCCAGCTGGAAATAAAACCATTGGCTTTTTTCATGTAGAATATGAACCAGCCTACCAAAAGTGGCTCTCAAACCTAAGAGATTAATGAGAACTGCTGCCAGCTTAGCCAAATCAAAAAGACCGCTTTTAAACTGATGGAGTATATGAAATATTTCCGGAAAAAAACGTTCCACGTTTTTTCCTGTAGGCAAAAATTTTCTGGCTCACCGCACACAAATTCTATTCACACTCGGATTCTTCCACAAAAAAAAAAAGTTTTTCCCACGAGATGCATTAATTTCATACACGTGTAAAAATAATTCTAACCATTACCGTAATGTTGGTGACTAAATCGACAATAGAAATATCAAAAAATCGTCTATTGTATTTTATGCATTCAAAAAACAAAATGTTTTAAAATTATTCATGACAAAAAAAGAAAGAAGTGTATTGAACTGACTTAATATTTCCAAAGAAATGACACAATAGAAGTAATATCAACTGATTATAAATCGAAAATCTAGATAATACGAAACTTCGGTATATGATCATTCATTTAAAATAAATTGAAAATGTAGTTTCTTTATTTTTATGAAAATGATAAAAACATTTACGAAATAAGAAAATAGAAACTTATTAAATTGTTTTTTTATCATTTTAAAAACAACATTGATGATAACCCTGTTTCTTTTTATATCGCTCTCACACTCCGTGAACAAAAGTGAACTAAAAACACTAAATAGAACGGCTACATCAACTATACGATAACCTGAAATTTCGCTAAATTTACTTGAATTAGGTATAAATGTATCCATTATTAACAACTTTACGCGGTGATACTGATGATGTCGTGGTATTAATTTCATTTTTACTGTCGGCAAGTAGAGGTAATACATTATTTACAAAGAAAGTTGGTGTAGGTTCATCGCTATTTACATCAGTGTCTATTAAATTAGATTCAGTATTCATATTACTTAAAGTGTTATCATAGTATATTTACAGCGCATTTATTCACATTAAATACTTTCCTTGGCCTGGAAATATATATTCTTTTCTTAATTCTACAAATTCTCCAAGGCACATTTACTAACAAAATTTCGTACGGACAAGTCGAAACCAGATATTTTAACTTTAAAAATCTTTCGAGAAGCCATACTAAGTTGATATAACCGGAAAAAATGATGGTAGAGGCACGACAGTGTGTTTATGGGACTCTGGATTATGTTGCTAGACAAGTTGCTATGGGGAAATCTTTGAAAGGTATACTTAAGTGTAAATTGAAGCTTATGCATAAAGTTAGCATTTATAGTAATGTTTTTCACAATCTACGTCCTTGAAAATATAAAAAAACACGAAAATAAAATAATTATTCCAAGTTAATATCAGAGGGGGTGGCCCTTTTTGTACCTGAAAAAACCCGACTACTGTAATAAATTTAAAAAATCAATTGAGAACCCGTCAATTTTTAGGAAAAATTTAAAACTATTTTAAAAATAATCATTTTTATTCTTTATAATACAAGGTACAAGGCAACTCATAAGTTGTTCAACCCTTTAAGCAATCAAAACCTTTAATCATTAAAGCCCTGGCATCAGTCTGTAACGCTTGAAACATGCGTGAGATCACCTGCTGGAAGGAGACAATAGAAATTTTAAGATACCAATTTATTTCTTCTTAAGCACCTCCTTATAGGAATGGGGGTTGGATATATAAAAAAAAAAAGAACCAAATACTGAAAGTAATTTTAATCAAGATTAATTGCTTATGACAAACGTAACAATAAAAACATGAAGATACAATTAACTAAAAAAAAAGATATCAATGAAACCGAAAAAAAAAAAAAAAAACAAAAAATTCTGCAAAATTGTTCAAGAAGATATAAAAAAAAAAAAGTAATTTAAAACAAACAAAATTCATTAAAGCTTCTATCATACAAACATCTTATTGGACACTAGGCACCAGCTCTAAAACATCGACTGAAATAGAACAATGGTCATGTAGTATATTTGTTGACCTCGAAAGTTATGCCTATATATTCTTGACATGATGATCTTAATCATCAACCTACATTTTTTTTTTACGGAACCTACTGCTAAAACTCATTTTTTTATTGTTTGTTTATTAATCTATAGCTGATAAAAGGTTGCGCGCCATCTTTTAGGCATATTTTGTATTTGTTATAACATCTACTAACTTCTGCTAATCTAAAATCATTTTAATGTTACTGCTGTTATTTCCGAAATTTCCGGCTTTACAAAACTGACTTCTCTCTCTCTCTTTCAGAATTAATTATCTATCATGTGGCACGCATCAAAATGGTAAAAAGTGAAGCAGAAAAAAAAAAACACCTAAGAAAAACATTATCGTATCCTTAGTTCTAGGATTTAGTTAACCTCCAAAATTAGTCTCTCGGCTTTAAATAGAATTTCTTATTTTCAGAACTTTAAAGTACAAGTTTTCTAATTCTTAACATTTTGACATACCACAATTTTTCACACTTTGGTTGAATGAATTAAAGATTAGGGTAGATTAGTGTAATTTCAATAATCTTCCACACTATTAAAATTGTAGATGAGGAATGTGTATTATTTATAGAAAAAAGTAATGGATCATATAATAAAGAATATCATTATTCGCAAAAAATTTATTGGTGAAAATTTTTGTTACTATAAATTAATATGTCGTAATAGCTCCCAACCAGAATCCGTTAAACCGTATTTTATCACAAATTATCAAATATGACATTTTATTCATTTAAATTGTGGAAAACCAATCTTTTAATATTAGTATCTTTCGAAATTATAAAGAACAGTATTAGTCGTTCTAAAAGCTAGCCTTATATTATAATGCAGTGGAAGTGTCAGTAGATTAGCTAAATAGTTTTAGAAATCTTATTTAAATGTTTTTTGAAACTTATTTTTCCTTTTCTAATAACATTTGCTTTTTTTTTTTTATGTTTTGGAGAATATAAATATCAAATTGTTTGGAAAGTGTAGGACACAAAAATTCCCAAAAAACTATTGCCTTCATTCGCCATTTACTAGAAATAAGATATAAACAAAAACTTTTTGGTATTTTATCGCAAAACAAATAATGAGCTACTATCTAAAATAACATTTTGTAACAAAATGTTGACTTATTCGTGATAAGGAGGTTCTCTCTGGTGGACCATAGAATTTATATTTGTTTATGTACTTCTAGAGCAAGGCATGCCCTGGCTTCACAATCACAAGAAAATCTTTTATCTTCCAATAAAAATAATCCAGAATTTAAATTTAAAAATGCGATCAGGAATCTAATGATAATTATCAAGACAAACTTTACGAAAATTGGCCTGAAGAACAACGTATATGAACAACTTCCAGATGACGAAGAGGCTGACAACTCCATACAGGAAGATTTCAAACTGGAAGCAGAACAAACTCGCCAAAAAGATGACAATATGCCAAAGCAAGATTATGAGCCAGAAGGACGACCTATCATTGGAAAACAGGAATAAATGTACTTTAAATTTAAATTATTAATTGTGCAAATATTGCTTCTTTACTTACAACGGAAAAATCATTTATACTTTTCTTAAATAATTAATGAGATATTTCATATTTTTTAGTATTTTTAATACAAACCGATGGCATTTAATTTCACTTTGCGCTAGCATTCAGTTCAATTAGTGTCATGTCCCCCGTGCTACAAAACATCGATATGAGCTAGGTTAGATGCTAAATGTTACCATAATCACAGGTTTAATTTTTATAAATTTTGATGGGCTGTGTATGCCAAATATATTTATAAAAATCCGTTTTTTTTTCTGTCCTGGTAATACTCAGAGGGATTTAAAAATATTCATTTGACTAGTGAAACAATTTATTAGCTAATTCATACATATCAATTATAATTACTATTTAATTCAACAGACAATCTTCTAAATTCTCTTAATAATACTTTATTGACTTATTGGCGACTGCCATATCTATTTAGATCAAATCGTAGACGGCGCCATATTCTTTGACGTCGTATGGTTCGAATTGGATGTATTTCAGGGATGCAAATTTTTTTGCACTTCTGCTTGCGAACTCTAAAATTTCTGTAACAAACTTCAAAACAACGCCGACGTGCTGAAAATGAAAAAAAAAAAATACCGTAAAATTAAGTTTTGATTATCATTGTAATGTAAATGCACCCAAATATCGAGACAACCGAGAGAAAAAAATATCATCTTATTTTATAACAACTAAATGGATAGC
Source organism: Euphysa ruthae (assembly GCA_035046665.1). Lineage (NCBI taxonomy): Eukaryota > Metazoa > Cnidaria > Hydrozoa > Anthoathecata > Corymorphidae > Euphysa > Euphysa ruthae. Next base: position 8,832 of record JAUZNK010040888.1, read on the forward strand.
ACACTTACATGATAAATATTTTTCTCTCTCTCCTCTTCACTTTTGAAACAATTTGATATAAACTATATAATTTAGAGCATATCATTTTAAATTAATTTCCTACTTACTCCTGGGAGTAACTGGTTTCAAAGTGCGAGTAGAAGTAGAACTGGTTGTGGGTGCAAGAGTTGTGTTTGAGTTATCTGCAACAGCGTTGCTAAGTTCTTTAACAGGATCAACAATAGTAACATCTAACGAATTTTCATTGTCAATCTCAATGTCTTCTTGATCATCATCATCAAACAAATTTTCTTCGCCATTTTCTTCGTCTGAATCATCATCAAATTCTGCTTCAAGGAGTCGAATCAAGTTCTCTTTAGAGATGTCATTTTCTCTATCATCGTGGTAGCGGAGAGCTAAACAAAAACAAAAACCAGCTATACTGAATAGCATGTTAGCTACAATCGTTTAAATTTTGTAAAGGATGTTTTATGGTGATACATAATAAAATTAAAAGTGTTGGGCACACGTGAACTAATTTAACTTACAAAGACTTTACTGGTCTTTTATCCCCTAATCATAATTTCCCAGCCAAACCCTTTCTTTTATGAAATTTTCATATTTGGATTTTTTGACAGATTTTTTTTTAGTAAATAGATTTTCCTGGTTAAGTGAAAATCTCGTCAAACACCATCTAAAAACACATTATGGATCAGTGTACATATCTCACCTAGTGTAGTAGATGCTAAGCAAACGGCCAGTAGAATAAATGATGTCTTCATTTTTAACCTAAAATTGAACGGTATAATATCAGTATGAGTGCAAAATAACAAAATAAATTTAATCCAAAAAAGAAGTAAGAATTAGTGGAATAACAACTCAGCATTTTTATTTTTTCGAATCTATCCATATGGCTAAAATTTCAGGAGCCTTTTGATTTCATGTTTGTGTTTGGAAAAAAAAATTTTTTTAAAAACCTAAAATTAAGTAATTGTTAAAATGAAAACAGCGGCTTTTAGGTGCAATATTTGAAAAGAAATATTTTAATCGGTTATAAATCGGTTATAAAAATCTGATCAATATCCTAGGGAATAAAAAGGTCATTCACTGTTTACTACTCAGGAAGCTCCTCGTCAATTACATTGTTCCAGCCTTGTTGGGAATTTCATTTAGTAAAATTATAATTTAACATATTGGATTTATTTTTAATGACAGGAGATCATCGCTTTACTCACAAATTACATGTAATTCTGACATCACACAAAGTAGTAACGTATTTTTATTCCATAACCACTGGAAAACCCGTCATTGTCGTTAAAAAAATTTAGTGTGCTTTGAAAAAAACCTGTCATTGTCGTTAACAAAATTGTTTAATCTACTTTGAAAAAACTTGTTATTGTCTTTAACAGAATTACTTAAAATTCTTAAAATTATAATAGCTGCCCAGTTACCATACATGTTTCTTTAAAAATATTTTATAATCTCACCACAAAGTGAGATTTTGTGCAATAATTTAACATAAATTTTGAGGAAAAATGATAGCGATTCTCTTTTTAAATTCTAACAAAAAAATGCAATTTCCTCAATATTAACTGTATGTTAACTCTTTATAATTTCAAACGATGATCTGCTGCTACACGACATTTACTTATACTTTGCCGATACTCGCATATGTTGATACATGCTGAAAGTAAAATCATCTACACAGGTGTTATTATATACTTTTAAAGAAATTTTAGGAAGAAAAGCTATGGGATGGAGAACTTTTTGACTTTGTTGACATTGCATGTTATTTGATATTTTGAAAGTATGACAAGGATTTGTTTTGATTTTATGATCACCGAGAAACTTTAAATGTTTTTCTCTGTTTCATAATAACTGTATCGAAAGTCTTTAACTCTAGCAACTTTTAGTTTTCAAAGTTGCTATTAAATCTAAAATAGAGAATCCATTTCCATTGTGATGTCGATGTAGATATTCCGTTTTTGCTACAAAACACAGACTTGATGTTACTGACTTTCTTAAAAAAGTATGAAAAGCTTTGTACTAATAACTAATGTAAAAACAGATTTAAAGACTATTGTAATTTGTTCGTGCTGAAAATTTATTCTTTGAACTAGAGTTTTTTAGTAGCGTACTTATGTAGTAGGTATCAACCAGCGTAAAATCCGATTTGAAAGATATACTACATTGCTCATGCATTAAGATTAAGGCTAAGTTAAGCCCGCCTCCAAATATTAATCTAAACTTTATATAAAAAAAAGAGGTCAGATAACCAATTTGGACACCATGTGATGTTGTTCTCAATATAGATATGGATTGTTACTACGGGTAATGCCCTAGAGTAAGGGCAAAAATTAGAAGTAGAATCCGTACCCTGAAGCGAACATTCTAGGCATAATTCTTTACTCCCACGCCAAATTTTGTTTTTTCTTGTTAAAGTAAAGTTGTGAAATTTCTCCTCCATGTGGAAAGTTGAATGAGCAGAAAAAATCTCATATTCCAATTGCATTAAAATCAAAAATAGGTGATATTTTAGGAGAAAATTTTAATTGAGCTAGGGGAAAACTTTCGAATAGGACCTCTATCACCGTAGCTAAATCATTGGGATGACTCCTCAGTCCTACCGTGTAACTGAAAACAACGAATTTTAGATAAAAGTAGATAATTTTAGGTAAACCCAAATGGTTATTTCATGATATAGCGATATGCTTTTTCAAGCGTAGATATTTTACGGCATTTTAGTCAACTGGTTATTTCGCTAAAACAACAGTTATATTGTTTAAATTTATTTAAAGTTTGGTATCTACCATGTCGATGTCGTACATGGAATATTTATTCCAATATTCTAATATCGAATTATAAAAAAAATATATATATGTAAGAAAAATTTCCGGCTGAACCTGACAACAACTATGACACAACTTCGATTTGATGTCTTTTATAGAAAAAACGTATATTAATGCAGCATAAAACAAAAGATTCAAAGAGAATAACAGAAGTTATTTGCTCAGACATTTTTTTTTTTGCTGACGTCAAAACTGCGATTAGAACCATTTTTGAAGCTGTTTATTAGTGCAAACTCATATTTGTGATTTTCTGTGTCCAACGTGTGGAAAAGGAAAGGCCTATAAGCTATTTGTGTTTAAATTTAAATTGTATCATTGTATTAAACTTATATTTTTGGTCACCTTTGTTCAGTTAAATTAACGAAGGTAATATTGAAGCAGCTGGCCGTGTGCAGTTCTTGTTGGAAGGGTGTGCAAAATGTTTATTAGCTGAGACGATTTTGGTTTCATATTCATTACAGTTATTTATTATAAAAAAATTTTTTTGCTTAATATTTTTTTCACATTTTTATCCAATGTAAATTTTAATGAGATTTAGGATATTTTTTTGTGTTTTTATGTGAAGCGTTTTGCTAGTTTAAATTTTGGTCGATATAATCAAGAAGATTTTCAATCATTCAACTCAATCTACATATACAAAAGCTACATTTTCCTTCTTTAATTCAAGTTTTAACGTTCTAAATTTATCAAATCAGCTTTGGATTCATATTTCTGATGTTTTGACAGCAGAACAATATTGTCCTAAAAAACATACAGCCTGTTTTTGTTTATTTACAATCTCGATCATTGCTTCAAATCTTTTGCTGAAAATTATGCTAAGACTTTGGAATTTTTGGAATTCTCTTAAGGTTATATTATTTTAAGCAAAGCCTTTACCATTTCATTTATGTTATGTTCTTATTGACGCAAAACACTTTTAATCGATGGGTTTTCTCGAAATTTTTTCTGTTAAAATCACGTCGTTTTTCGTTATATGAAACTCACAAAAATAGTGAAAATAATAAAATTAAACAGTCAAAAATTTTAAAATTGATAAATCACAATTCCTTTGCAATTTTGGACTTTGTTTTTGCTAAATATTTATTTATGCTAGAGACTTAAATGTTAATCCAACTAATTAGGGATTTCATATGGGTAAAATATAGCACCACTTCCATCCTCTCAAATGCCACAGACAAAATTACCCAGCATGGATCTGCTGAAATCTTTTTCGGATCATCAGCCAACCTTCTGTACTGGTAAATTTGTTAGGTTTAGAAAAGGTACTAAAATTGCTTAGAAGCATGCGCAGTTATCGTAAAGTTTTGCTAAAAGAATGATTAAACCATGAAGAGTTTTTTCAAATTATGAGAACTTTAACATGACTTTTACAGATTTTTTACAAGAATTTAAATAAATTAAAAACAATCGAAGTTAAAAACAATACTGAAGAGTGGTTTTGACAGGGTTGTCGCAGAAAAATAACTTTAAAAGATAGCAAAAACTTATTCAGAAAAATAGCTATTTAACAGAGTTAGAAATGATGCTCTTGGAAATATTAAGAGAAAAAATAACAAGCTTTACTCAAATACCCTCACCAAAAATTTAAGCAGACCAATAAAGTTCTTTAGAAATTATTGAAATATATAAGAATTAAAAAATCAAAAAAAAAATTCATCTCTAGATAGTTTTCGCTTGAAACAGGGTGATAACTTCAATCCTCAAATTGCTAATTTCAAAGGTTTTTTTGGAAAATTTTCTGATAATCTGATAAACTTTCTTCAAAGAGAAACAGATATTTATAAAATTGCAGCTAACAACTTTTATTTTTACGGTACATTAAACATTTCGAAGAAGTTTGATTTCTCAAGGGTAACTTAAGATGTAGTCAAAAACGTGATTAATAATTTCAAAATTTAAATAAATCATCAGGGTTCAATGAAATACTGTCTTTCTTAAAGAATAATGTGGCTCCATTTTTGATGGGAATTGTTTCCAAAATCTTTTATAAAGTTAGTGAGTGTCAAACTAGGGAATTCCTTGAAGAAAAAGATATAATTTATAAGTTCTACACTGATACGTGCCTGTCATATCTTATCTGTCTTATATTATCACACTGGAATGATGCATATTGATTTCCAATTAAAGTGCATGCTTTTTCAGAAAATTCAGTTTTTTGGTTCAAACTCTATCTCTCGAATGGGAAATTTAAAGTAAAAACTGATAAAAATGTTTTTAATGAGATAATAGTGAAATATTGCGAAACAGATTATTACTTACTCTTCTACGAAGATAACTCCTAGTTTACCAGCAAAAAGAAAAAAAAAATGTAAAAGAAATAAAATGTACAGAAACAGAAACAGAAAATTTTACTTCGGAGATGATAAGACTATAATGCATCGTTTTTTGATTGAAAACAAAATTTAAAAAAACTTATCCAATACATATAAACCAAACCTCGTTTTGATTTTGCATGTTTTGCCTAGTATTTAGGCCTTAACAAATTTAAAGAACGTCTGAAAAGTGCAAAAAACAAGTGCATAAGATTCTGCTTAAATTTTTTTAACCATAAGTACTGAACAATACAGAGCAACAAACTAGTTGCCTGTTGATATGATGAGGGTCAGTCAGTGCATTGTGCGGCACATGCATTAAAGTTCTGTCTAATCTTTCGATATTTTAACAAAAAATACATTACATTTAAGTATAAAATCATGGAAACCTTTCTTAACTCCTAATATATTATGGCTATAAGATATATAAAAGACGTCAAAATGTCTTCCTCTAAAACGTTGTGCTCTAAAACTGCAAACAATTTAATAAAATAATTGTCTACTAAAATCAGTTAAATTTTTTAAAAAATTCGCTAAAAATACGTTGAAATATATTGTTTTTGCTGAGCAAATTAGTCACAACAACAAATCTAAATTAAAAGAAATTCCCCACATAAAACAACACAAACAATTTTCGGCTATGACAGTAAATTTATAAATAGATCCCTATTTCCCTCTGGGAGCAACCTTCGTAACCGATCCTATAGTATTGTGGAAATATAATTAAAACATTTATTTAATTGAAATTCTTTCAAAAACGCTTGCAAAGTTGTACGATATATACTTAAAATAAACCTTATTCCAAGGAGTTTTATAAATTGATAATCTCTGTAAAACTACACGGCTGTTTAGAGAAATTGCCATTAATATTAAATCATGTCCAAACTTCATTTAAAACTGACACAGCTGTGTATGCTTAGATATGAGAGAGCCAGATATTCTGCCTTTATATACCAGAGCTTGTAAGTCTTTAGAGCTGATAATTGTAAATTTATTATTCTGTAAAAGAATCCACTAACATTAAAACATTGACTTAGTTCTTGAGTTCCATCTCGTAAACGACATTTAGTAAAAAATACACAACTTTTTTGAAATATCTTGATTAGTCCATCATAAAGACTGTCTGTTTTATTGTGAACCGAGACAACTCATTGGTGAGCTCTTTCTGGTATATATGGAATCGAGGCAATGCACTTGTAAAAAAAATTTTTTGCCTTCTACTCGGTTTTTCCAATTTTAGAAAAGGTTCGTATTAATTTAAAGATTTAATCATTATATTTCGTGCTTTCTTCTTTCTTTTTCTTTTTGATTCTTCTAGATTTAGCGTTTTTCGGCCGAAATTTTTCATCAAATTTTGATAAATAGGCATATTTTGGTTATAAATCTTTATATTATGAATTTGTTGTCAAATGAGATGCAAATCTTAAAAGCTGACGTCGTTGATTTCAAAATCAAAACTTAAAAACAATAGCCCATAAATAGAAAATGACATCAACAAAATTATCTAAAAGTTGATGACAAGAATAGCACATGAAAAACCTAGACTTTTTTTAGATTGTGGTTCAATAAGTGATCAGGGTTTCCATTAAAAATAACATAAATGTGAAAAACTGTAATTTACTTATATAGTGAAACTAAAATCATCTAGTTAGTCTTAAGATGGGTTGTCTCATAACGGTTAAGTAGTATTTCTTTACGTTGCTTTTGAAAGAATTAACTTGTCGACAATCTTAATGCCTCTGGCTGAATTGCGGTGTTCTTAGGTAAAATGAATTTTCCTGAAAATCAGTTTAAATTCCGTAAGGGATTATCTTATGCTATTAGTTATTTTATAAAACATTAATATGAAACAGCTTTAATTTAACGGTAATTAAAAACTTCGTTCTATTATCATGCTAATCATTCCATGTCAAATTTGCCAGAACCTGTCACCCTATGCTTTTGTTTTTAACAATTTTCACATATGTTAAAGTGATTATGAAAATATGGAAATCCTAAAAATTTGAGTACCTAACTCCTGACGATTCTCGAGATCTTTACGTTTCAAATTTTGCTAATTTATGCTGACTCAGCACTTTTTGCAGGATTTTTTATACTAGCCTTTTTTTTTTAAACTTTATTTTACATGGTTTTAATTTAATTTCACAATTTAGTCAAACTTTCGTTAACTATATACACACATTAAAAACGATATGCACCCATTAAAAATCATATAATATATAACATGGCATACTATAATGACATACTGTTATAACATATAACTACAACATGTTAATAATAAAAGTGATAAAACAGTTCACATAGATAAATTTATATTAAATATAACCTACTCCTTGCACGTGTTTTTTACACAACTTACAAGGACAAAATTTAGGTATCCATTGTTTAAATCTTAATTTACTTTCATTAACGGATCGACTATTTTTTACGTCATTTGGAACTAACTATATTCCATATTGAACAGAGGTATTTTAACGAAAACTCACCATATAAAATACATTTAATATTCGGGGTTTGAAAATCCAATTGTGAACTCTTTCTTCCTCATTTGTACTAATACGAGTTTTATTTTACCTTAACTATAAAGCTAAAATTTTTATGACGGACCGAAACAGAACCATCAATTTCTAATAGTTCTTCAAAGGACAATATATCATCATTATATACTAATCTTAATGTCCTTTCATGTATTCTATTTATCTTTTTGTTCACATTTCTGTCGTGAAACATCCATACTAATGCACGATACGAAAATTGTGATTCTATGAATGATTTAAAAAGTACCCTTTTCTTTTGAAGTGACATAGAGGAAAAAACTCGATTTGATGCACCTAACTTCCTTCCTGATATTTTACAGATATTTGAAATATGAACCGTATATTTGCATCTATATCTCCGCCTTACAAATTATGATTTCTACTTTCCCATAATTTAGGATTTCCAAAGGAAACCCAATGCTGATAATGTTTAAATCCAGATATAATTAGGTGATATTTTTCTTGATTCAATGTCATATGTTTAATCTCGAACCACTCTATTGCTATTAGACTGCCATGTTCCAATGTTAACAGCAGTGAATTTAAATCACGATCACAGGCATAAATAGTGGTGTCATCTGCAAAATTACAAACATCAACTTATTCGTTTATAAAAAATAAATCATTTATATATATATACATACATACATACATACATACACACACATACATACATACATACATACATACATACATACATACA
>JAUZNK010040910.1:0-17209 GCA_035046665.1 Euphysa ruthae
CCAAACAACCCGACCAATTTGAGCTAGCGTTGCATTACGCAATGAGTTTTGCTCAGAAACTCAGAGATAACATGGAATTAAATTTCCGCTACAGGTGGGAGTCGAACTCGTAGCCTTTCGCTCCGGAGTCAAACATCCTACCACTGTGCCAACTCCGCATAACTTGACAGGTTTAACATTTTACCAGAAGATGATGGTGTGGTAGAATAATGTCGTAGTTTGTTGGAGGTATTGAATTATTAGAACTCGAATAATTATCAAACTTTTTAGTAGAAGGCGATGGTGCGGTTCATAAAGTACTTGTTGGAGGCAGTGAATTATTTGGACCTGAATTATTATTAGGTGACAGGTGACTTCTATATGCTAGTAATCTATAACATGTACGTTGTTTGCTTCTGCATTTATATCTTCGATCTGCAGAAACCATTTTTAATTTTACACTTTTAAAAACATATAACATAATTTAATAAACGTAATCAACAACGGTGTTCATCCAATCTATATCCTAACATTTAAAACGCTGGAAAACTTGTAAAGAGTAAGCTTGTATTGAGGTGAGCGTTTAAATTTTGTAAAATGTCCTAAAAAAAACTATTTTCTAACCTCAATAAGCCGTTGCTATGTGCGTTAACAGGGGAAAGAAAATTTGCCCTGCTGAAATAAAGCTGTTTTTCAAAATTTTTAATATTTTTTTGCATATCGATATATACATTTTTGGAATCGACTATAGGTAAAGTTTGAAATTATGCAACATTAATAGAACATTAGAAAATCCATATTATTCTAATTTTTTTAGTAGTCTGCCCTATTAAGGAAATGATGGTATGTATGGGAAATGTTTGGAATAAATATTAGTATCATTAAAGTTAAAACTTATCTAAATTAAGTTTTAAAAAAAGTTCAAACCTCCCTTACATGGCATTATATTTTCTACGTCTAGGTAATACTTTGCAACTACATTCTTGATCACTTGTGGAATGTTAATGAAAACGTTAAAAGAAAACACTTCCTAAATTTATTTAAAAAACAAGCAACAAATTTTCCTACTGTTTTCTATAATTTAAACATTCATAATTAACTTGGCGAAATTTGTTTAATTTAACCTCTATTTTAGTATAAAAAACTCATTCTTCAGAATTTACTTTGATTACAGGCTCTTTAACAACGACTCATACCTACACCTTATTTTACTACACTTGTACCAGTGACATTCCGCCACCAGTGTTGGTTGCCAACATGCAACGTTAGATTTAAAAATTCCCTCCATTTCTTCACAAAAAAATTAAAATGTTTGATGTTAAAACTCCTAAAGGGCAAGATATAATTAGTGGATATAGAATTATTGACTCTTTCATTTTTCCAATGTTTTTAAATTGCTTTTGTGTCCGTAACGCTCGATGTGACTTATACATTAATGGCTTAAAACAGAGACTATGATGTCAACAAATGGATGGTGTACACATTATGTGCATAAGGGCATGGTCATTCTGGTATAGATGAGTATAATTCATTTTTGAATATGCCTTAGCCAATGACGCAACCCAGTTATGACACTTGTTGATAAAATTTGCTGACGTTACAAAATTAGTAGCCGAAGAAAATAAGACGGAGGCAGCTAAGGATTTAAAAGAAAACATGCGTTCTGAAACAACAGACGTAGTTGATATTGGAGTGTTGTGTGATAGTTCTTGGCAACTCTGTGGATTGTCATCACTAAACGGCGTTGTTGCTATTATCGCAAGTGATAACAGGAAATTTTTGGGTATTGAATCAGTATATGAAAAATGACCCTGTAGGAAGTGCAAACGTGAAAAATTCTCATGAAAATATAATTAGGAATCAGCAGGTTGAATGGAAACTACTGACACCAAATGAATATTTGAACGAACCATCGAAAAGCACCAGTTTTGTTGTGAGAATTCTTTGGTGATAGGAAGAGCTATTCCAATGTTCCATTGAAACTTTCCACACTGTGCAACTGGTGGCAACAACTGGTCTAAATACAACCAGGACAAAGCAAATGGTACTAACACATATAGGCCAGGACCGGGCCTTCCATTGGATATAGTGCTAAAAATTGAAACAATATTTGAAGAACTGAGTTTTGAAAAACAATTAGAAAAATAATTGCTTGGCAAGATGCAAATCTGAGTTTTATAAATAAAATTTGGGAGCGTGTTCTGAAAACCAATTATAATTCATTGCGGAACCTTGAGTTTGGTGTTTAAAATTGAAAAGAGTAGTTAAAAGTATTCAGATATTTTGGCCGGTGTGACAACACTTTCTAACTTTCTCCGCCCTGGTCCTTGGTAACCGGTCGCCAGACTACCATTTTGTATACTTTTTGTAAAGGTATTTTTGAATAATTTTACATGGTACAATTAGATTTTAATTTTGTCCTTATTTTTCAAAATAAAAATTATGGAGTGTTTCTTCTCTCTTAAGACATTGTTTTTGGTCAGGTGTTTTTATTTCTTTATTTAATTTATTTACCGATATGAATCGCCTCTCAATTAGGATCTGTAGTAAAGCTGCCAAAAACTTCATAAATTTATATTCTAAACGTGCTCTACGAATCATAAAATACAGAAATAAATTTTGCAAATGAAAAATAGAGATTTTATGGTTGGTTAAGCCATATTAAAAATAGTGAACACTATAAGAGACGTAACAACCTAAAACAAATACATGAGATAAAAATCGGTAGGAGAACAAAACAGGAACACTATTAAAATGACACATTATATAACTTAAGCGCTTATGAAAAAAATTTATAGTCATGTAGATATTTTTAAAAGTCACTCAAAAATAATCTATATACACTATGGAAAATAAATTTGCAGGCTAAAATAAGAACAAATTTATAAAGTGGCCATAAATATTGGTTACGTTTCTTCTGTTTCTTTTTTAATATAAACAACAAACAAAAAGAAAAAGAAAGAATTAAAATATGGAAAGCAAAAACGAGAAAAATTGAGAGTTAATTATTTATAGAACACAGTCAGAATCTATGAAACAAAATAGCTATCCAAATAGTGAGAAAACAGTGCCTTAGAAATAAATAGAACAGATTATTTATCATTTATTAGGGAAGATATTCAATTAGTGGTTACTGGTAGGTAATAGAGTTGATACAATATCTCTGGTCGTATGTTTTTGTGGTTTCGTTAGAGTGTTGCTTGTTACCGATCTCAAATTATGGCTACAATTAGTTCGATTTACAAAATATTCTTTCAACACAGTTATTAACATGAAATGTTGTTGCTCCCATACAAATACACAGTTTAAATATTTTACTAAATCTAAATTGACCCTAGACTTGAAAAGAATAACTTAGATCCGACCCAGATATTATATTAGACATAAACAAAGATTCTTGGTTAACATAGTGTCTAATTTTAGTTTATTTCAAGCTGACATTTCTAATTTTAGACTTAAAAATAGATTGTCATTAATCACCACACCGAGATATATTATTAGACAGTATTAGTTTTATCCGCTTAATGTAAAGTTTAAATGCTTAGGAAGGCTGGTGTTGGTTATTTTGACAAAGTTGTTATGATTAGTTTCAAATAGCACAATTTCAGTTTTTTAGTTTGTAATGAAATTTTATTTCCACTGTACGAGGTTAGCTAGGTCATGTGGCAGTGTAGCCGCGCGGTAGCACATCTTCCGATAATATTGTAATGAGTTGTAATTTTTGATTGCCAGAAAAATTATTCGATTGCAAAAAAAAAAAAAAATTCTTTATCGACTGTTGTCGTAGCACAAATGGGAGCTATAAATTGAGCCACTTCCCGGGAAAGGACCCAGATTGGTAACAGTGAAATTCACTGAAGTGGCTATCCTGTATAAATAATCTTAATATTATATATTATTATGGTTAATGTATTTGTTTAGTTAGCTATTAGTTTGATGTTATGAGCAAAGTTATAAATAATAGAGTGTGTAATTGAAAGGCTAAGTTCATTCATGTATATAATGAATGAAAGGGGCTAATATAGATCCTGGGGGCACCAATTGCTTCTTGGATATCGCACTAACAAACTGTAGCCTATTAGAAATATATGTTTTAAACCAGTTTAAGGGATCATCATGTACACCAGAAGTATTCAAGTTACGACAAGAGAATTGTATGATTTACAGTATCAAGTTCATTTTGGAAGTCAATAAACAACCACATGCCTATTTACCATTGTCAAGGGCCTCCCTAATTATTACAGTGGTTTCTATTAGAGCATGTGTAATAGAATAATTCTTTCTGCATAAAGGTTTTTATGTATAATTTGTTAAAAGACTTTTCTTGTAGAGAAGAGAAATCGTTCTATAATTTATACAGTCAAGTTTAGATAATTTTTTAAATATTGGAATGACTAACTAGTTTAAAAAGATCAAGAAAATATCTCTTCTAAGCGAGTTGTTTAAAATCGCAAATAATGGTTTAAATATAACTTGTGAAGTGATTTCGAGCAAAAAAATCAGTAGGCTGTTGTGACTAGTGGTTTTGCCAATTTTAAGAGTGGAATATAAACATTCAAGGGTATCTTCACTTGTTATAGGGGAGATGAAGAGCGAGTTTTTATTAGGATTGTGGAGGTAACTCATAAAGCCTTTGATGTTTTAATTTTTCTTGATAGTTTAGAAGTAATAGTAGAAAAAAAAAAAGTTATTAAAATGATTGGAAACTAGTTTCGCCCTCAACCCCATATTTTTTGGCATAAATTATATCTTTTGGAAACTCCCTGTAATTCCTCCTGAAACTGAAAAATTTATTGATTTAAACTCATTGGAGATGCGCCCCACACTAGCTAGGAATAAATTTCCTAACTTTATTTAAACATGCCACACTCAATTCAAATCAGAAACAGTGTCCAAACCAATATACAGTAACTGCAAAACATTTTTGTTTTTAATCTTGAACTTTGATTATTTTAATTAATTTAGATAAGTAATGTTGTAATTTGATTGAATTAATTTGTAAAATTTAAATTCCAATTTGAAATAAAGTAATTTATATTGATTGGAAATGAGCAACACCAATCAGTTTAGTGTGCCCTAAAAATGCTTTCCTAAACGGCGTAAAGTATTTATTTGTATTTGACGTATTTTATACCACAATAGTCTTGAAAAATTGATGATGTCATAATATTACATTAAAAATCTTTCTAGATAAAGTAAGATCTGGTAATAAAACTGAAAAGAAAAAAAATAAGTCATATTTCACCCAAAACAAAACAAAAATTTCTAATTAATTTTACTCGCCAAATTAAATCATGCAAGTCGAGCTTATTATTGGGTAAATGCAACTGTTATTACCAGTCATATGCAAAAAAAAAAAAAAAAAAAAAAATTGTTATCCAAAAATCAATTTTTCCACGAAATTTTTTTGAGGTTTCAAAAAGGTTTGGAAAGATTTTTTTATCATTCTGTCTTAATTTCCTGTTTTCTTTTTATAAGAAAAAATAGTATTTAACAAACCTTAAAAATATCAGATACCAGAGTACAAATTACGTTTATTATTATTATTTTTTTTTTTTAATGTTCGATAAATCTATAACAACTCTGTAGGATGAAATTTATCACGCTTGATTTTAAAATGCAAAATGCAGCATTTTGATACTTAAAAGACAATCAAAATATAAAGGTTTGCGAAAGCATGACAAGCTTGTTGGCAAACCAAAGTTAAAAGTGGTATATGGTAATTGTTGATGGAAGAAAACTGCAATAGAGTTTAAATAGAAAAAAATTTCTTACGCTACCAGCGAATTATACAATAAAGCTGTAAATAGAAATAAATTTTCTGTCAAAAGTATTGAAATTAATCTTTATTTGGTTTTGATTTGGTGACAATCTATTGTCTCGATTGAATTATTCTCTCCTGTTCAATTATTATTAATAAAGGAATGGGGAAGCAAGACGAAATATGAAAAAATCGGCACGAATTTTCTGCAGAGCAACAAAAACTTCCTTACTATAGAGAATTTTTCGCGTTGCTGATAAATGCGCTCCAGCTCCAAAGCTCGCTTTTTTACTTTTGCAAAAAATAACAAAAAATTGTATAAATTTATTTTATTTCGATAAACAATATCATTCTTGTCTGTTCACATCAAATTATTGTTATATTTTTCTATGTAGCATAGCAACGCGATAAGTCATGGAATAACATTAAAATATCTTGCCATTTCCTGTGAGGTCCAAAGTACGCCATTAAATATTTTATTATCTAATGAATGATGTCACATGTATTTTTAGTTTTATTGAAGTAATAATTTATTTATATACATAAATTATGCATTTATTCATAAATTACACGCATCGCCTAGTTACATTGAATGGTGCAATCAATTGTTTTAAAATTGTATTTAAGACAATGTTTGCTTTAAAATAATCAGTTTACAAGAAACTCCGGAGCTTCAGTCGATTCTCTGCAAGAGAAGAGATAAATTTCCAAAGATGTTAATAATGTCTTGGAGAGAAGCTCTGTCATGGGTTCAGATAGACCCTAACTACTGACTTTCGCTTACTTCGTACAAAGAAATCGTTCAAGTTGTTTGGCTTTTATGGTTTGTTTACACACCGGTTTGAAATGCTAGATCTTTAAGCGGCCGTGCTGTCATTTTTTACAAATGCGAACGGTTTGATTTAGTGTGGACGACCACCTAATATCTAGGCTGTATTAGAATACGTTTATCGTAAACTAATTAGCTTATATTTGGTGGTATATTAATTACACAAAGACAAGTTACTGTGATGATCCTCAGAGATAGGTTAGTTGGTTTATAAGGTTTATTTGCCCAAGCAAACGCCGTTTAGAAACTCAAAGAATCTTTGAGATAAATGAATAAAAGTTCAAACCATAAGCTCTTCTTTAGTTTTTTTTTAAATTTTTGTTATTAATTTACGTGATCTGAACTTTTATGTAATTTTTTTGTATGGAGGCAGTGCTCATAAATTTATTAAACTGGCATCGGCATCTAAATAATTTATTTTAGATTTGATTATCTATATTCTTAACTCGTGCCTTCAATCTCGAAGATTTACTCTTTGAAATTATCTTTCTGTAAAAATCTCTTTGTATGTCTATTTACATATTGGAAAAAATCATTCAAATAGCTACCACTAGCTACAGTTATAAACGTTTTAAAATACCACTCACTACAGTAAGTAATAAAGATCTCTTAAATTTACTTGCTCGGTTTTTTATTGTAATAAATAAAAAATAATTAAATAAAACTATTATTGAAGTTCTTAAATTATTATCAAATTAATGTAAATACGTTAAATAAGATTCAATCTGATTTCAGTTATTACTTTTTTTGTCCCTATAAATTCCAACATTTATGTTCAAAGAAAAAACGTATTGCAGTACAAAATTATCATAAAGTCTAATATGGTATTATTAATTTCAGGACTCTATAGAGTATATGATTTTTGCTTGTAATTTTTTTTTTTTTTTTTTTTTTTTTATAGCTTGCTTCTTATCTGAAATATTAATTTCTCGTTCTATTCAAATACAGTGACAATTTTTTTTAATAAATTGTTTCCTATTTCAAGGTTTGAAACCACTACTAGCCTGGAAGCTTAAGAGGTGTTAACACTTCAAACTTACCGCACCGAAGTACTACTCATGCATAGTAATTAATGGAAAGGGAATATTTTAAAAAGTCTAAAAAACCTGATTTTCACGCCTTTTTTGAGCATGTTCAAATTCAAGATGGCCAATATTCCCAATGGATTAGGTAAAGTTTAGCGTTAGAATCAATTAGGCAAGAAGTATAGTAATTCAAGAGAATCTATTACTACAAAAGTGAGGAGAGTGGCTTTATGGGAATCGAGGTAAAATATTTCCGGCTTGTAATTATATGTTACGCAGAATTACATGTAGGCATTCTGTCTGTTTACGTTGGATTAACTTACGCGCATGTTGCTTTTTGCACACACAAAATTTTAGACGTTTTACTTATGTTTTACTCATAATTTTGTAGACAGCGAAAATTTGGAAATCTTCTCACTTCACAGGATTTGAAATAATTACAAATTAGTAAACGTAGACAAGGAAAGTTAATCTTTTAATTAAAAAAAAAATGATCCAAAAGAAAAATTAGATACCTATGTAACTCATAAACATTTTTCAAGATTTTGTTTTCGCGTGCTGCCGGAATTTCGCGTGCTGCCGGAATTGGATATTTAATGCATATTTAATTTTGCATAGTTTCAAAAGGCAAGAAAAGTATGATTGCTGTTTAAAACTTCAACTGAATAATTCTCAATCTAAGATTTATAAATTCTCCAAGGATGCTATTAAGTTAATATGACGAATATGTTATTTTTATGCCTCAAAATGTGGTATTACCCCAGATGCATTACGAAAAAAAGTTAATAGGATTATGTAGCGCATCGAGATACAACCAGATATTATTAAATGACACCACATTTTCAGTAAAGTTTATTTTTCAACATTCCTTAGAATACCGTCAACGCTGTCATGGTAAGACTTAACTGCTTGCAGTATCAAATGTGAACTTTAACCTTTTGAGTTGTTGAGCAGCAAGATATTCGCACCTTGTCGGGAAAAATGCACATTTGTAAGTTGCATTATGAACAAAATCATGATCATTTCGAGTTATGTAACAAAAGTTATGACGTTGTTACATATATGACATTTATTTTCTTAATTCTTCTAAAAGTTTTTCGCAAAATTGGTTCTCTGCCCTTCAAAAGTGTTCATGCGTTTTTTTTTATCTCTGGGTGTGTTTTATATCTGGGTGTATTTTATCTCTGGGTGTATTTTATCTCTGGGTGTATTTTTTCTCTGGGTGTATTTTATCTCTGGGTGTATTTTATCTCTGGATGTATTTTATCTCTGAGTGTACACGGTAAAGCTTTTTAAAAGTACCATGAAATCGTGGTTTGTAGAATTTTTTTCTTCACAACACACGGTGCAGACACAATATCCACAAGTAACGTGCTTCTCAACGTTAACCGTCCAAAACTTCGACGCTTTATTATTGAATTTCTTGTTTAACCAAAACACTCTAAAAAGATAAATTAATGAAATATTAAATATGTATATAGATATATTTTTTTTAAAGTGTATCAGAAATATATACTATAATTTTTTTAGATCTAGGCGCTGGAAAAAAGAATGAAACAGAACAGTTTTGAAGAAAAAGTAAAGAGTAAATTTCTATCCGTAGTTTCTTATAAAGTTGACTCGTCCTGAGAAATGGATAAATTTGATGGTTGGATTAACAAAATAATAAATACAAAAAATGTGTTCATAGGTTGTGATGTGTTATAAAAATTTGTCTGGTTGGAATAATTTTAAACTATGGAACAGGTGCTTTCTTATATTGTCTATTATTTGTTTTCTAACATTACTATTCAAACCATCATATCCTCTCTGCTTTATTAGGTTTTAAAGATGAGATGGATTCGTTAAGTTATTTGAAAGTAAGTTCATTGTTTGATAAAAGTTTTATGGTTGGGTCACCTAGAAATGCCCTGTGGTCTAAATTCGCATTATCTATTTTCGATGCTGAGTTTGATCCTACATTTGCAAAAAATTTGTTTAACTCATTTAGCAAATTGAATTCTTATTTGAAACTTTGACGCTATTTTCCTTTGTGATTTCTTCAGGCAAGGAAGTCTTAATCTTTTATTGCTCGCCAAACCTTTTTGAATTTTGATTTGTTTTTATCTTGTAGAAATAATTTTAATAATTTTATTTCGCTCTTTTTAAGATTTTTTCAAACATTTTTTTTGTATTGTTTATATCTTTCATTATTTTCTTTCGTTTTTGTTTACCAGTAATGACAAGTATATTTCAGTTACATATTAAAAATAAATAAAGATAGTTATATCATGCTTGCAAGGATGGAGCCACTTATAAAGCATATAATTTTACGTAATAAAATTTTAAATTGATTTCTATTTAGCTCCAGAAAAGAATTATAATTGAGAGAGTTTCAATGCTTTAAAAGAAAAATTTTATTTATTTCAGTGATAGATTTACTCCATTCAGAGGCACACTGGTAATTTATAGAATGTTTGCCGAATTTCGTCCCTCTAAATAGAGGCAACACTAAAGTTCCGCTATCAATATTACAATTAAAACGCGAGTGAGAATGACGATTTTGATAAAAAATTTTTGTGATAGATATTGGTAAAGTATCAGCCAAAGAGTCAAAAACAAACATGAGCTTAGAAAATCGCACTAGGTTAGAGAACAATGGAATGTTTAAACTTCGAAACAAGGAAGAAGCATTAGAAAGAAAAAGCTTAAAGTTAATTATTCTTAAAGATGAGAGTTGGACTAAGAATATTTTATTTAGAAGATGGTTACCACTCCGTCTTCATACCTGGCAGCAATAATTTATATAAGATGAAAATAACAAAAAGTAAAGAGAACGAATTATACTTTCATTAACAAAATGACGAACTTTTGAAAGTATAGAATTTGATCGATTAAGTTTTTTAACAAATTTATTGATATGCAATTTCCATGACAAATGCCTTTTGAAGATCTAAAAATAAACCACATGCAAAATGACCATTATCAAGAGCTTCAAGAATATTTACAGTAATATTTGCTAGAGCATGAGAAGTTGAATGATTAGATCGGAAACCAAACTACAGTTCAGAAATACAATAATGAATGTTTAAAAAAACTATGAAGTCGAGAATACATAAGTTTTTCTAATAATTTACTAATACTAGAAAGTATAAAAATTGGTCTAAATTTGCTGCAATCTAGTTTGGAACCTTTTTTAAACAAGGTAAAACAAGAAGTTTTGAGAATATTCGGAAATACACCATCTGCGAAAGATAAATTAAATAATTTACCTAAAACACCCGATATTTCACTACTAAGACGTTTAAGGACAGAAGTTGGTATACTGTTTGGACCAGAGGCTTTCACATTTTTCATAGTTAATATGAGAGTAAAAACTTCTGTACTATCAGTGGGGGAAATAAAAAAGCTATTGATGTTTTGATTTTCTAAATACTTAAAGAAATCTAAATAAGATGAGTGTATTTTAGATTGTAGAGTTTTTCCAACAGATGAGAAATAAGAATTTAAGCGATTCGGAATTCGAGAAGGATCAGTTATAGAAGAATCGTCGTCAAATAGGCAAGTTGGAAGAGTATCTATCTGACACATCTTTTATCTGAATAATGTTTTTTTATACCTTTCCATGTGTTACGTAGAATTTTTTTTTATTATCAGAAAAGATATATGCTTGATTTGTAAGTCTCCTACAAAAAATTTTTTTTCATTTTTCACTGGGTCAACTAGATTTTTTTTTTAGTAATTTAATAAAAAATTGAACGTTTATTTTTAATTTCTACAGTTAGACATTCAAAATTTTCGAAATATTTTTGTATGAACCTAATATTTAAGCTCAAAATTGAGAAACCGCCATCTGAATTTCGTTTTGGAGAAATATCAATTCCATTATAATTTTTAAAGCGTAAAAATTTAGATAAATTTTTTTTTATCGGTGATTTTACTTCTTCAAAATTTAAAGACATGAAAATATAGTATAGTGATACAGCTTAAAATAGCTTGATTATAGAGTAATCATAAACAAAATTTCCGATCCTACCTAACAACATACCTTAGCTCCATTAACTTATGCAGAAAAATTTATGGTGCGCGAAATAGGCCTATTTTTCGCATTTTATTGCGCGTATTTTTTTATTATTGATGGAAAAAAATTAAAAAAAAAAAAATTTAGGTATTGGTCAAACGCCGATCAAACGTTTTGTTTCATTTTTTCATTTTAAAATTTGTTCCTGGTATTTAGTCCCCGTGGAAAGGAGGCAAGGGGATGATTATCCTTAGTTCCACCCAATCTATCGGACATGCTGGCGTAGCATTTATAAGTCTTAGTTTCACCCAGTTTTCCAGATTAATAAAATCAATAAACATTTATTTGGTAGTTTATGACAAGAATCTGTCTTAAATATCTAGTTTTTTCATAATTATCTCTTAAGATTCTCATGGTAATTGCAGTTTTTCGTAGCACTGAAGGTAAGTTTTGTCTGTTTTTTTTCAGATTTGGTTTTTTTTTTATATTCCAGTCTTTCTTACGTTCTAGCAAATGATGTAATTCATTTTGAAAAAGTTTAAGGATTGCTATATCTACAAAATTGAAGCCTAAATAGTTTAACGAAATAAAAACACCATCTTGTTTATAAATAATCACCTTGGGTATGAGCCCGAGCAAAGGTTTTTCAATCCAAAACATACAAAAAAAATTTTGAAAAAATCTTTCCTAAATCAATGGTGCCGAAACTAAAAAATAATTTACTAAATATTTGCATGTCATATTAGGTGAGAGCCTAGCCTGTCTTATAGTAAAATTATCATTCCTAAATTCCATAAAGACATTATATATAAATTAAGGTAAAATTCGTAATTTTTATTTTACTTTATTTGAATCTTATCTAAACTATAATTCATGAACATGTCATGTGAAATTCAAACTGTTTTTGAATTGATTACAATTTATCAAAGGAAAGCATTTCCTATAATGCTCTTTGAAGTATAACTATTCCAGTAAAAATTATTAAGGGAAATCTCTTGGATTTAGACAAAGATTAGCAATCGCTCGTCATTTTGGATATCATTGTGGAAGCAAGAAAATAACAAACTGCCTAATTGTACCTAGATATTTAGTCAAAAAAAAATATTGTCAGAAAGTACTAGATAAAATTTTTTTCTGAAGTGTAGACTTTAAGACGAGATTTGTATCAACACCACAGCTCTCATTTGGAAGAATATTCCTCCAGAAATTAAATTGAAGAAATCAAAGTATTCTCAAAGCATTTAAGTTTATATGTGTAATTAAGGAACCTAAATACACTAATGTAAGTAAAGTGAATGTGAGAACTAGAGCAGCTCTAAAGTCAACACGGAATAACCTAACCGTAATTTCCTCCGAAGATTACCTCACTCTTTAATCTTCTAGAATCATAAAAAATACTTTATATAATATGCAATAGTTGAAAAAAGTAAAAATAAAACGAGAGAAAATTTAGTCACTCATTCACTACTAACTGAAAAGCGCCAAGTTTTGAAATTTATTCTAAATATAATTACTAGGTTGTGCTCTATTAACAGACGTCACAACATTCCCAAAGTCACCCAAACAAATCATCACCAAATCAATTCTTGAAAAATATTTCGTCAGTCAAATACACTTTGATGACTTAATAAAGCCAAATTTTGGAAACGATATCAAATAAGTAATTTTTCTTCATCTCTTTGTAAGATATGATAATAACACCAAAACTGACGTCCTTTCGTTTTTCAAATCATGTCACTCGTCGTCACCATCTATCAAAAGCCCTTAATACTATCATCATACGAAAATTCTTTATCTGCATATTCTTTTTCATAAACCTCATCAGAGGGAATGGATTAGTTTAATCATATTATATTACTTTTGATCAAATCAGGAGCAACACATTTTTTTAAAAATAAAACTTAGCACGAGCAGGAAACTAGATTGCTTTATTTTCTAAATTCAAAATATCATGTAGACATTAAATGAATTCTACTCCATAAATCTTTTGCAAGCGTGTGTGTGTCTGAAGAGGCGTTCTGAAATTATTTTGTTTTTAATTTTGAAGAAAGTGTAAGTGTGTGCAGATAATTATTTTATTGTAAATTTTAGATTTTTCTTTTGAAAAGAACATACCCGTTTTCAATTTGAAATTTTTTTTGCTTACAGCCTGAAAAACCATTTTATAACGAAATTAAGCCATTTCAAAAGTTATTATTTTTTTTTTTTATTTAGTTATGACTCAATATGCTAAACTTGCCACGTGAAAACTTCTTAAATGCTTATACTTTGGCTCCTCATGCAAACTAAAAAATATTATTCGGTCACGTTCTCTCAAAAGTGTTTTTAGCATCTATCTGTCAAATATTGACTCAATATATCAAAAATGAGTGTCAGGGATAACCCCTGGCACTCATTTTTGTCCTCACTTTTATGTAAAAGAGATCTTGACAAGAAAATTGATCAAATTTGAGATTTCAAACCATCATAACTTTGAAACCGTAACAGCTATTGAGACAAATGAGACCTTTTTTGGAATTCGCATGATATACTCTTTCGTTTGATACACATAATTTTCCTGTAAACTGTTGATTTCGAAATGGTCTGATATTCCTATTACTAAGCCTCTGTAATAATACTTACGCAAATTTATATTCTCGAAAGAATTTTTGCCGTAGTAGTACAAGAACTAAGATTATTTGACATATGTTACTTATCACATGATAAAATATTATAAGCAACAGAAAATGCAATCCATATAAGACATGTGTAGACGTAGTATAGCTCGTCAGAAAACTAAGCAAGCAATTTACATTTATACTCAGGGCCGAGAGAGATGTGAAACATCAGACCTATTAGAATTAAAAGACTTTAAGTGTCTTAATAAAATATATAGGCAAACTAGAAGTATTTAATAGATTTTTGTTTGACAAAGAAGTGATATATTTTCTCTATATTATAAAGCTCTAAAGTTGGAAAAAGAAATATAAATCTAAAGTATGTCATTGTGGGGCTACGAAACACTTTGAAAATAGCAAGAAATACACCCCTAGTTCCAAGAGAGATAACATAGAAATATTCCATAAGTTATAGCAATTAGTTGGGAAACACACGAATCGCTACTAAGACTTCATTAAATGGAGTTACTTTATCTTGGAAGTTGGTTATAAAGACACTGTTAGAAAGCATATGTGGCGTAAGGACATTGACTTTGTCAATAAACGTTTTAAGATAAACCAACATTAAGATTTATCAAGATTTCTACCTACAATTTGAGCAAGTAACTAAATTTGAAAAGTGGGTATTTGCTTCAGTTAGAATGTTCAATTAGATTAGTCGCATATTCCATTTACTTCATTAGAAATGTATTTGTTATAAGTATGGTTTTTACGCCTTAAAGCATATTTTATGAGACTAAAACTCCAAAGAGAATTATTTGGTTTACATTTTATAACTTTACGAGGAAGAAAATTTTTGATGATATCAAAAAAGATTGTGTTAAATAAATCAACCTTGTTATTAGCAGTGAGTTTAGCATATTTGTAGATCCGTGGCTCATTGGTCTAAGGGGCCGAACTACGGAGACCGTAGTGAAAAGGTGTGTGGTTCGAGACCACTTGATGACTGCGCTTACGGTGAAACCACCATCTAATTTTGTGCAACATATTATAGCAGAATTTAGATGGTGTATGTCCGTCCTCGCCCTGTGTCCCAAATTCGTAAGATATGTATCTATAAAGAAAAAAAAGCATAGTTCTATCCCAATCTAGATATATTTGTAAATTGATGTCTATCGTTAATTAGAGAGAAATTAAATAAAGTTTCAAACAAAAAAACTAATTATTTGGGGAAAAAAATGTTAATTTGGTGTCATAGGTATGACATGAATGTGACGTCAGATTATAAACGATCATTTTAAGTCAATATTACTAACAAACTTATATGCTTGTTTGTTTGCTAAAACCGTATCATCAGCTGAATATATTATATATATTATCACCAGCTGAATATAAACTTCACAAACACCAAACCTACAATTGCGAGCGACAAACCGGCACTTAACCCAACCTATCATTATCAAAGAATACAAACCCTAAATATGAATAGCAAATTTTTACGCGGCATTTTCTCTTCATCGAAAAATGAAATACGTAAAAATTATTCATGCAAAGGTAGAGAAAAAGAAATAAAACTTTTAGATCTTCTAGAAGCAGCAAAGGTTGGAAGAACTTCTGTGATTAAGTTATTGTTAGAAGATGGCGTAGATGTAAATGGTGTATCTGAAAAAGAGTTCAAAAGCCAAGGGTTGGTATAAATTTCGCACTCATTTTAACGTAAAACCTAGCATACATGCCCTCCATAGGGTCACATCCTATGAAAATTACTTCTTTTAATGAAACGTTAAGCAAATATTGGGTAAAAATCGGTATTTTAATTAAATAATACTTTTAAACATATTTTGCTTACTTCGAAATATATATATATGTATATATATATATATAAATTTTGTTAAGAATGAAAAATTACAACATTATAAAGTCTCATATATTAAGATATATTCGAGTACTATCAATATATCAATATATATATAAATATATATATATAAAATTTTGCTGCGTTGTTAAGATTTGAATCAATTTTTGCTTTATAGACAATACTTCATATGAGGCATTTTTGGTTTACGTGACGTAGACATTTAGCACAATTGCATGCTTTTTACTCTGGAGCGGTAGGTTTTTTTGTGATTGAATTTGCAAATGACGTCATATTAGGGGTATATAAGTAACTAACTTTTAGCGTGTTGCGGTTGAATGTTTTTCGATTGTTATGATTAATAGGAAAATGTTTGCTGGTGAGTTTAAGGAAGAATCCGGGAACATCAGTTTGAGGATTTTTATTGTAGGGTGGGTTAAACCATAATATTTTTCTATTTCTTTTCTTTTTTTTGTTTGGCATTGTTATTTTCATATTGGTATTTTAGTAACCTGATATTCTAAAGCTTCTTGGTATTGAGGAGCGTCTTTAATTTCATAGTCTTTAATTCGTTAAAGGCCTTAAAATGCATTAAAACCCGCTATGGTGTGTTCTTATAAATAAAAATGGCAAATATAACGTCAAGCTAATCGCAACCATCATAATTTCTAAGCATGAATTTCTTCTTGTGGCGACACAATTTTATAAGCTCTGATCTTTTATTTAGGGCGTTTTCTTCATCAAGTTTCAAAGTTTCTAGCTTTTCATAGTGGCAAAAATTTTTTACAATTTTCCATTGGATTTTCGGGATATGGTTATTGCTTTTGATACACCAAAATTCTTTCAACAATTCGGTATAGTTTTTTTTTTTTTTTTTTGATGACTGAATAACTTTTTTTATGGTCAGCGCAACTCAGCTTAAAAGTTGTTGCACCTGATCCTAGATATGTTTTGGTGTTTTCAGGGTTTTGCTGAGATGATATTTTTGCTTCTTAAATTATGTTTGATTCTAGACAGTGCTTGTTTAGTGGGCATAAATTGATGATGTAAGTTACAATACTGGGTTTTGATACTGCTTTGCTCTACTGGTAGCGTTAAGGTCTTCTTGTTATGGACACCAATGATTGTATGGTGAGTTGAACCACAGAATTTTCCTTGTACGA